>BQNB010014807.1:4638-71553 GCA_026074375.1 Tanacetum coccineum | reverse complement strand
GGTACTAGTCATGAAGTTTTGGTAAGCACTAAAGGGGTTGAAGAATGAAAAAGAATTATAAGGATAAAGGGTGAAAAGAAAAAAGCCCTCCATACACTTACACAGAAACCGGGTCAACACATATGCTATCAGAAATACTAAGCTGTTGTCTGGTATTGAAGATAGTCATCATAGACCCAGTGAAGCTATGCACAACCCTCCCTAGCCACTCAAGGTCTCTCAACAGACTCTTGTTTCATTTCTCACGGAGATTACACGCATTTCTATCGACTTTCTCACTCTGAGTTAGTTAATATTAAAAAGGTGGCAGTCAGCTCCAGCCTCCGATCACTAAAACCAAAGTGCACTATTGTGTCTAGAGCCAAAAGAGATCATCCATAAATCTCATCAGGATACTTGTCAAAATAAGCTTGCTAAATCACACAATGTGAATAACAAGATGTATATTAAGAGTCCTACGCATTATCCTTGTGATTTTGCCAGAACATCCGAGTGATATCATTCACAATGAAGATGGAAATCCTGCTTGAGCCAACATTAAACAAGCTTATGGTAGGTAACTTGTGCAATTCTATATGAATCAAACTTGTGACAACTGGAAAGAAACGATGGTGCGATTCTATAAGAATCAAACTTGTTCCAGGAAATGGATCAACGGTTGCTAATGAATTTTTGAAATAATTAACACTCTCGATGTGTCACAAAAACACTTTAGCAAGTGATACATTGATTGATTTTCAATTCGATTTTTCTATTCAATCGGTGAGACTTCGTCTTGCTGGTTCACTCATACCGTGTTGTTTGCTTTGAGATGCTCTGGTAATGAGAACGGCTAGTGCAGCTGCGAAACCCTGTCAAGGAGATTCTTCGAAATTCTACCTGATCACAAGCAATATTTATACTGATCAATGGGGAACCGTAATTATTACAACCGTATTCGACAAGGTGATAAAGACACTCTCATCCATATCTGTTGATTATCACTAACCTAAACTTGCAGGTACTCCCGATGATTGGTGCAGCTGATTCCTAACGAGTCATGATTCATAACCACATGCTCATACCCGATCAACTAATATAAAGACATCATGAAAGCTCAAGTACATATTTCAAGACTTCCGCTACTCTAATACTGTACGTCTTTCTTGAAGTGACGATGTATTAAAGTCAAAGAATTTTAAAGAAGTTTCCATCACTATGATACCGAACGTCTATCTCGAAGTGACGAAGTGTTAAAGTTAAAGAATTTTAAGAAAGATGCAACATTAAAGCTTTTCAAGTCAACAAATCAAGAAAGGTATGAGCATGTCAGTCCAGAAGTCACAAGATCACATGGTGGCAAAATTTACAAGATGGCGAAACAAGATTATGCTTGATTGATGATTTCAAGGTATTCAAGATCACATTCAAGATAAGCTAAGGAACAAGCTCAAGACCTAAAGTCTATGATCACTACATCAAACCACAAGATTAATGATTAAAGTTAAACGAGCTCAAGACTAAAGTTAAAGCATAGTATGCTAAGTTTAAGTTTTTGTAAAATGGAGTGACCTCCCTTAGGGGAAGATTGTTAGGAATACAAAATTCCTAGGAAAGTGTCAGTCGCTTCCATAGATAACAGTCGTTAGCTCGTTAAGTAATTTTTGGAAACTTACATAGTTAGTTAGTTAAAGGCCCATGGATAAACCCATGCAAGCCCAAGCCCACCATCCATTGTAAATATATAAACACCTCTCAATGCCTTGGAGAGGTGGTTGATTGTTCATTTTTCATACATTAACAAAGTTCTCTATTTTATGTTCTTTCTCTCTCTAAGTGTTCATCCAACCCACTCTCTCTTTACCCTCACATCTAGTATGTTATTAGATCAGTCTACACTATTTAATCATTTATGTTAGTATTCTCTTTAATTATCTCCTTTTAGAGGATTATATTTATGTTTTATCAATCTCCAGGAAGTTTACCCGGAAACGGCTTAAAATCCCAAGCAACGCGTCCTGACACGTCCGTTAATGATCCATACTAAATTTAAAACAAATTAACTTATTTACCCATAGTGTAAATAGTCAAAGTTCATGGAAAAACATTTTTACATTCATTAAAAAACTAAGAAACTCTAGGTCACATTTTAAATCACAGGATTAGACCATTTAGTAACCCGACAAGAGTTAAAATGGTCCTAGGATCCTCCTAGAGGAGCTAGCCGGTTCGAGCCCCATAAGGGGGCAAGAAGGCATTTTTTAGCTAGTTGGTTCCATGCTTAGTCATTTGTCTTATATCTTTTCAAATGCACACACACTTCATAAAAAAACACACAAAAATCATTTTTCTTTCTCTCCTTCTTGCTTAGCTCGGACGCACCATAACACACACACACAAACACATAATTTTTCTAACTTTGATAAAAAACTCGAGAGTTTGGGTATTTCTAGGTTGATTCCAATAGGCGGGGGTTCATTAAAACAACGTTTGGGTTATCAGTTTAGTGTTTAATCTCATTTTCAAAACCCTCTTTGTAAGTCATCCATTTCTCAAATATTTTTGTACTTTTATTAATGTTATGATGCATAGATAATAGTTGTACGATCCATTTGTTAAAAATTGAAAGCTTAATAAAGATTAGCAACATCATACTACATATGTGTTTTTTTAAAGCATTATGTAATAGGTGAAATTGTTTCATTGTTTTAATCGAAAGACTTATTTTAAAACGGTTTTCTATAACGGATCTTACAAAACATTAGTGTTTTAAACAAAAGACGAATTAAAATTGTTTTGTTAAGAAACACTTATGAGTAAGCATGTTGTTAATAGTGTCAGAATTAGTTTTAAACTAATCATGGGACCTCGTATTAACAAAATATTTGGAATGTCACAAGTGACATCTAAAGGATCTGCTCCCGAACTTGTTAAAAGGGAGACCGATACTCGAGTTACGTGTACGGTAGATGCTTTGAAGCATTCAGAAACCTTATGTGCCATAACTATGTGTTATATGGTCTGAATGACATGAAAACTGAGGCCATAAAGGAATCAGACCTTAGTTAATGGTGGATTAGCACTTCGGTATCATGTCATGTATATGGTGATAAGAGTTTGATTAACTCTTTCAATGCAGTTGAGAATGAAGAGAACGATTTTTGGGCAACTCTCTAACTGGTAATGTCAGGGGAAAATAAGATATGATTCACATCTGGAAAATAGTCTAAGTTAACCAACGCGTTGTACATGCCAGAGATTCTGTAGGAATCTTGTGTCCAGATGGTTGCTTAATGAATTTTAGCTTTCATCTTGTGTTTGAGACAAATAAAAATTGAGTTAATGAATAACATAATTTGAGTCCATACGGGTTACGCCTTTAAAAATGTTTAAGCTGAATGTATTTTCTAATGGTCATTTTAGCAAAATGAGTATGAATTCAGCTTATTTGATTCTTTAAATGTATGGCATGGCTGACTCGGACATGTTTTAAATTTTAACTCAATATGTTGTCTAATTAAACTAAATTAGATACCCACTTTTTGTATTGACACGGACTACAAAATTAAAACTTGTGTTGAAGCCAAATTGACAAGATTGTCTTTTCTCTCGGTTGAACGAAAAATAACCGAACCCTTTATATGATTTACGTGGTTTTATGTGATTTGGAATTGATACCTACTAAGGTAGAGAATAGCGAGTACTTCATCATATTTGTTGATGTTGGTATAAAATATTGCTATTTATACTTACTTGAGAGTAAGGATATAGACAAGGTTGTTCTATATAAATAAGTTGAGAATCAACTTATTATCGAAAACAAGGTGGTTCGAAATCATATCGGAGGTGAATATGTGTTTTAATTTCTAAATTTATGTGCTAAACTTGAATAAGACACAAATTTATTGCTCTTGATACTCCAACAAGAGAATTGCTGAAAGAAAGAACCGTGCCTTAGAAGATATGGTTAATGCCATGTTCTTAAGTCTAGTTTAAGCCATGGCATGTGGGAGATAGCGATCATATTGGCTACTTATCTTTTAGATAAGATCCCTTGTAAAGAAAGTAAGATAGTTCTTATGAACTATGGATGAGAAGAATACTATCTTATAAGTATTTACAAATGTGGGGAATATCTAGCTAAGATATCCGTATTAAACCTCAAGGTTCAAAAGATTTGACCTGAAACTATGAATTGCATATTCTTAGTATATGCTCATAATAATGGTGCTTATGGTTTCTTTGTATATGTTGATATACACAAGGATACGATAACAGAATAAAGAAGTGCTTCCTTCTTTGAAAATATATTTCCTTGTTAACGAAGGAAATTGGAAAATAATCTATAATAGATGATGAAGTTGTCCAAGATCAGAGACAACGAGATGATAATGTTCTCCAAGATGAGAGACAAGATTAACCCAAGGAAGAAGAGGTTGAACCTAGAAGAAGAAAAGGGCAAGAACCGAGAAATCGTTTGGACCCGATTTTGTTTTTTTATGGTAGAAAATGAATGACTCAATGGAAAGAAGCCATTAAAAGTGAAATAGATTCTATTTTACAAAATCATACTTGGGAGCTCGTGGATTTACTTTTGGGTTGTAAACCACTAGGCTATATATGGATATTCAAGAATAAGATGAAAGCCGATGGCACCATTGACAAGTACAAAGCAAGATTGGCTATCAAAGAATTTAGACAACAAGAAGGTCTATTACTTTGATACTTATTCTACATGAATAACCCCAATTAAGATGATACTTGCTATTGCCGCATTAAGAAATAAAGAAGTTCATCAAATTCATGTGAAAATAACATTTCTAAACAGGGATTTAGAAAAATTACTATACATGAACCAACTTGAGGGTTTCATGGCTCCTGGACTAGAGAGCAAAGTTTGTAGGCTTGTTAAGTCATTATACGGCTTAAGGCAAGCTCCCAAACAATGGTATCAAATTTTTTGACCATATCATGTAAGAATGTAAATTTTAAAATTAAAGGATGTATGTACGATCGATAGTATATATGTATTCTTGTGGTTATACATAGATGGTATAATTAATTATCACTAAACAAATCCACTAATGACATGTTGGAGTCAAGATTTGACATGAACTTCATTAGTTGTTGCCTTGTTGGATGGTTCTTGGAATGTGAACCAATATGGAATTGTTTTGAAGTCAAAAACATTATAAGGACAATATTCTTGAGAGGTTCAATGTGGGGGATTCCGGCCTAGCTAGAATTCAATAACATCTTTTTAATTCTATTTAAAATAGAGGTAAAGGTGTTGCGCATTTTGAATACTCAAAGAATATTTAGGATCTTATGTGTGTAATGACGTGTGTGTGACTTGAATTTATTACCAGGTCAAGTATACCAGTCATTCATGTGATGATCATTTGAATAGTATTACACGAGTACGGTGATACTTATGAAATTGCGTTATGGAAGATATTCGACTGCTATCAAATGATAGAGTAATGCAAATTTGGATTCTTACTTAAAAGAATCTAGATCCACTAGGCGGATGTACTTATGCTAAGTGGGAAGCTATGTCTTAGAAATCTTGAAAGTATTTCAAAAAGACGTTTATAGCTAAATCTATGATGATTTATGAATTTATCATTTGAGATAAATTTATAGAATATGCGAGATATTTACGTTAATTCGTAAAGGACATACCAAGATGGCGTAAACTGGTAAAGGCCATGTTTATAAAGTGTGATAGTCAATTGAATTTTGATAGAGCTCATATCACAATGTAAAAAGTAAGTCAAGACATATCCATTATAGACAGTGATTGGTGCGACAACTACTCTCAAATAGAGTTACCATGATTGACTACGTAAAGTTAATGGATAACATCGCGGATCCGCTTACGAAAGGCTTAAGCAGAGAGTTAGTTAGAGAGTCGTCTAAAGGAATGTGACTAAAGCCCTTAAAGGAATGAGTTTCTATGAAGGAAAACCTAACCCAGTTGACTGGAGATCCCAAGATCTCTCCTCCCAACACACCCACCCACTCTCTCCACACACCACCATCTTAGACTGGAGTCCCAAGATGCCTGGTTCAATAGACAAACCTACAATCATACATCTTACAACGCGAACATAACTGGGGGGTAAGTCTCTAAGGGGAGTTACTTACTATGTAACATCTATTCCATTTCTAAAAAATGTTAACTTGGTATAATGAAGTTTAAACATATAGGATTAATGGAGTGATCAAGATAAAATCATAAAGCATAATGATTCAAGATGAAATCGCAAAACATATGTTTTTAATGATTCAAGATGAAATCACCTTTGTGAGAGAGAAGTGGGGTCGCTTCAAAGGGAAATGTGAGGGACACAACTCCTAAGAGCTCTTGCAGAATTAGGCTAATGTTCAGGACCATAATGAACATGACTATGAGGACTTGATAGTGTCAGGGAGAGTCTTATGTGAGTGTGTAATGTCGTCTACGTAAACAGAGGCTAAGTTCAAGGACATCGCGTCTACTCAGATCTAGGAGACTAAGTGCATCTCACAAGGGAAGGTTCAAAGGGTCACACCTACCTATCCTATGCAAGACTCAACTGTTGGAATTTTATCAAAACTTTTGTGTATTCGACCGATCTCTATTCATGTGGGGGATTGTTGGAAAATTTGGTTGGCAAAGTGATTTTTGACCAACTTTGAACACAATTATCTATATGTATAAGTCATATATATAAGTAATAGTTTGTAAGTTTGCGTTCTCCTTGGAAAGAGCTTCACAATAAACTTTTATTTGTCCAAAATGGAGTTGACGTGAATGAGATATCGCGTCTCAAAGTTAGGCATTCGGTACCATGCTTGAAGAGGAATTTATGTTTATTTTCTATCCCACATCGATGGGATGAGTAAACTTGTAAGGACTCTATATTGTATAAATAGAGGCCCTAATTCCATAGCTTTGAGACACATTACATCAATAAGTATTATTGATTTCCAACTTATGGAGTACGTATCTGGAAAGGTGATATTTTAGGTAGTTTGTTAAGTCCGGCAGTACAACTTACTGTTTTGGCTGTTGTACCCTGGGAAACAGATGGCGAATTTGTTTTAAGGGAAGCGTGCCAAACACGTGCCTCAGCTCTTTAGTGCTAAGCGTGTCAAACACGTGCTCGAAGAGTGTTTCCTTAAGGGTGATCTAGTAAGTCCTTTTACTATTTTATTGTTTTATTTCATTATCGTTTATCATGTCTGTATTTTGCTTCTACCCATGTTTGTTTTATCATCTGTTATTTATTTTATGTTAATTATTTATTAAATATAATCTGATTTTATCTTAATAAAAGTGTACATGTTTCCCTACATCCACTACCTATTACTTCAACTTTTATGTTATTTTGCCTTTACTGAATAACTTCACTAACCAATTAAAAAAGCATGCATCATTTACCTTTAACAAAGCTTGAGTAGAAGAAACCATGAAGTTGCAGCATCATAAAAAAATAATGGCGATCTACACACAATGAGCACAAACTAGGACAAAGCGCAGCAATACGATGTGCGAAAATGGTAAAGTTGTTTCCATGAAAGTTACATGCATCTCAACGACCAGGCTTCGAGTAACACCATGAAAAGTTACATGGTAAAGGTGTTTCCATGAAAGTTACATCTACTTTCATTCTTGTGTAATTTTATAAAAGAGTTAAGTTATTTTACATACTTGTTTTTGGTTGCATGCTAAGGGATTAATTTGGACCATTCATTTCATTTGATTAAAAAGACAAAATTTAAGATTAAAAAAACATGGAGGGATAAAAAATGTGAATTTACTAAAACTCATCCTAAGCACTCCCTCATTATTTGTAGAGTTGGCAAATCTTGCCTAAATTACAATTAATGGACGTTTTTTTGACATTTTGTACGGTTTTATACGTTTTTATATGTTTTCATACGTTTTTGTATGTTTTGAACATTTTTGTATGTTTAAGCATGTTTTCGTCTGTTTTGCACATTTTCGTTTGTTTTCGCACGTTTTCGTCCGTTTTTTGTGCGCTTTCATCCGTTTTCGCACGCTTTCGTCCGTTTTCGCACGTTTTTGTCTGTTTTCGCATGTTTTCACATGCGTATTATCTACTCCGTTATCAACACTTGATCATATTCGTTTTCGCACGTTTTCTTTCTTTTTCATACGTTTCGTCGTCTGTTTTTCATACGTTTTTCGTCGCTGTATCAATATGCTTTCGTCCGTTTTCAGACGTATCCATCCGTTTTCATATGTTTCCGTCTGTTTTCTTATGTTTTCGTTCATTTTTGTATGTTTTCGTCCGTTTTCGCACAATTTCGTCCGTTTTCGCAGGTTTTCGTCCGTTTTCACATGTTTTCGTCCATTTTCACACGTTTTTGGCCATTTTCAAACGCTTTCTTCCGTCTTCATACGCTATCTATCACCGATATTATACTGTTAGTAGGAACAAGAGGGTTAAGCCTCGTTAGGTGAATTCTTATTTTACTCAAAAGCAATGCCAAATTAATGCAACACTTGTTTGATTTTGAGAATATGTCAAGTTTCTATTTTCATAGTTTGCTTCCTTTTTATTCATTTTGGTATTTGTAAGCGACATTTATCTATCTATTGTAATATAACACTGTAAGGAAGATGAAGAGTATTTAAATTGTCGTTCTTAATCACTTAAGAGCAATATCTTATGATAAATCAATACAATGTGACATTGATTATGGTATTCTACACGTGAGTAATAATACAGGTGATAAAGCAATAGAATATAACACTAATTATGGTATGTAGCATATGAGTATCATAAGCGATAAATCTATAAAAGGACCAAAAGTAGACATCATTCATGTCTAGCTATATATAATCAAATAACTCAAAAGCATCCAAGTATGCATCATTGTGTTCAATATTTAACATGCACTTTTTCTAGTTACTTAATATGGAACTTGTTGGTTATATATTTTATGTAACTGAATATTAATAGTCCTAAAGGCGAATATATAACTTGTTTATTGAATAGTATGTGCAACAAATTTTTTCTATTAATTGGTTTGTGACTTGGATATATTGTTCATTTTAATGTATTATCACTTGTGATAATCAAGTAATGTGTAACTAGGATGTTGTATGTTTTGCCCATTTAATGAATGATCACATATGATAAACTAAGGTATACAATGAACGAAGTATTAATTCACATAAATGTATATAAATGAAGTGTACGCTCTTTTATACAAATGTATTATCATGGTTTCTTTATATTATTTTAGACTTCTTGCTATTTAAACAACATGTGATATATTCTCGAGAGGGACTATTTGAGAAACAAAACTGCCTTCATGACTTGCAACAATAATCGCCTCCAGAACCTTTATTAACTAAGATTCATTCTGTGGCTTAAACATAATACCCCTGTGAGTGTAATATCACGCATGATAATTTTAACATTTATCATCTAAGATTCACTCGTTGCCTATAACTCTAATTACCCACTAAGATTTGTTGTTAGTTACAACGGGGATGTATCAAATAAAGTCATATTTTTATATCATCATTTATCCCATGTTTCTTACCCATTTTATATAATTATTGCATGAATTGCTACGTAATCATTTATATTTGAGATTTGCAGTAATTATGGAGTACTTTGTGAAGATTAGCTAAAAGGCATGCATTATGGAGCTAAAACGAGGAAATCTGAAGAAACTGTTCTGACTGACTATATGCCGTATCCATCAAGGAAGGTACGACGTATCTATGCCTGCACTTCACAAGAAACCACAAAGATCTATACGCCGTATCCAGAATATACCATACGCCGTATCCAAAGATATTATATACGAAGATTCTGGAAGATATTGAACGTGGTCCCTACTCTAAGAAACTCTCTATATGCCGTATTGACTTTGACCAATATGGCGTATCGACCCTATTCCAGGCACTATAAATAGAAAACCTAAAAACAAGTTTTAGGTGTGCTTGATCATTTTTTGATACCCTAACCACAAAAGTTGATTTTCAGAAGACAAGAAGAGTAGAAGAGGTCAAGCAAAGCTTCTAATTCTGTAGGAAACACCTTGTAATCCCTTATACTCTAATAACCATTCAATTTTTGGTATCATTCGTTTTGGTTAGTTTACCTTGATTGATTTGATTATTATTCTTGTATTGATTACAATGGTTAAGGGCTAATACCCTTGGGTATTAGCCATGTTTATAAAGATTTAAATGTTTGGTTTATTTATATCGATTGCTTAATTTATCGTTAGCTGTTGATTATGTTTATCAATTCATACTTGTTTATGTGCTTAAGTATGCGACCCATCATTAAAATGGATCTAGGAATGCAAAATATATAGCTAGCTAGATTACGGGATGGCTCTTCATACCCGCAATTTATATATCTAGAATAATAGGATCACAAATATTGACCTATCTTTACCAATCGTTTAAGAGAATAAGTTTTTCTAGCAGGTGACCTAGTATAACATTCTGCTTCCTTTGGTAAAGACTCGGATAATGGACTACTAGTATATAAAGAGCCGTTAAGCAATAAGTGGGTAAAGTGTCCATGAGCTAGGGTTTAATAAGATCACCATTATTAATCTTCTAAGATAGATTATAATTAGCAAATAGGATGCTTTATGCGGATGCGTTTAATTGTGACAGAATTCTACGTGTCTAGGTTTTAAGAAGAAGTACCGCCTAAATCTTGGAATGATATGCCGCCTTGAAATAAGCACTCATAGCAACAAATAAACAAACCTGCATTTTAATTAGATTAATCATGGTTATTACAGTTTTCTTATAATTGGGCTAGACGTCTTATTTTTGATTATTGCTTGCGTGTGTATTAGTTTTAAATTGATTTAAGTCACCACCAAACCTGTGCAGTCTCTCAGACTGATGAAAACCCCTTTTATCCATAGAACTAGGTTTAAGCATAGTTTACCTAGAATTGATATTAACATAGTTTAAATTGACTTAATTTAGTTAACTAAAATATTGATAGAACTAAAAGATTAACGCTCTCGCTCTTAGTGATTAACATCCTACTTACCAACGAAGCTACATCTGATCGGGTATACTACTTGTTAGTGTTGTTTTAGGTATAGTCGGCAAAATATAAATGTAAAACTTGATAATAAATAATACCTACACTCAACGACACGTCAAGTTTTTAGCGCCGTTGTCGGGGAGTAAAGTTGTTTAATCTTTATTTTTATTTAATATTTTGGTTTTAACCCTAGATTAACTTAACCTCTAGAATTAGTGTAATTTAGATTAGCTTAATATTATGTATATTTATTTATTATTGTTTGCTTGTGTGTTTGTTTTGTTTGCTTTATTGTTTTCTGTATACTGTTCTGGTCGATAACGTGATACGACGTATTCGGATATATTGAATATGACGTATCTAACTTTCTTAACCAATACAACATATCTCATTCAGCAGATTGATACAGAGTATTCAGATAAATTGAACACATCGTATTGATCACCTGATATAACAGCAGAAAGAAATTCTTCGTGTTTGATTTTTGAGCTTCATTTTCTTTATTTTCTTTCTTCCGAGCCTATCCTACTGATTGTTTATCCTCTGTTTCAGGTAGTGCATGACAAGGAGTTCAACAAAGGAACTATTTACACCTTTCGAAAATCCAGAACAAGAATTTCGCTCATCTAGGAAGCTTTTCAAGACACCAAGTCTTGACGAATCGAGTTCGCCTGAATTCGATCTATTTTCTGATCTAGAAGAACATTCTAAGGAAGAAGTGGTAGGAATAATGATGAAAACCATGGAAGAGTACATGTGAAAGACCCGAGGTGACTATGTATCGGGTGTTACTAGGCCTAAAATCGATGCTAAATATCAGTTTGAACTAAAAGGCCAATTTCTAAAAGAACTACGTAACAATACCTTCAGTGGTTCGGATCATGAAGACGCGAACGAGCATATTGAAAAGTTCTCAAGATTGTTGGTTTATTACATATTCCTAATATAACTCAAGACCAAATAATGCTTCGAGCTATCCCTATGTCCCTTACTAGAGCCTCGATCAAGGCTTTAGAAATTCAAATCAGGCAAATGAGCAAGGTTGTGCAAGAAAGGGGATCTGGAAGTTTACCTAGCTCAACTAAAATGAACCTGAGAGATCATGTTAACTCGATCTCGACTGCTGAAGATACTAATACTCCTCTGATACACCGTATAGGATCCACACGATATGCCGTATCGGACCAACTGAACAGTAAGCTATTTTCCGTACCAAGCCAAACGACTATTCCTTTTCCAACTTGTTTGAATGATTATTGTTGTGATGAGAAGAAGGGATAGTATGGACTGCAATACTTGGATGTTTATTCAAATAGAGCTACACTTCTCAACGATTCCCTACCTCAAAAGAAGAAGAAGGGATCGTGTGTTGGTTAGTATTTTAGTCCTCAAAATACATTAGTGAAGTGGTAGATTGGTTCTAGCTAAGATCAGGACTCGACATTTAGCTTAGTGTCGGAAAACAATATAAGCGACGTGTAACGGTTTTCTCCGCCTGAAAGGAGCTTGTTGACATAGTGAAATCTCGAGTTGGATACTCGGGGAGTGGAGTAGGGCAAAGAAGAGCTTCGTAACTGAACCACTATAATTCTCGGTGTTGTAGTTTGATCGTTCTATCCCTTATCTTTTATTTAAGTTTATTATTTATTATTTGTATTGTGATTGAATTGTAAGTAGATTAGATATATTGGTTGTTCATATTGTTGGTTGATATCACATATACTCGAATCAAACGTTTTTATAAACAAAGTTTTAAAACACAAATTAACCGGTAAACTATTTAACCACCCTTCTAGTTTCCACAGTTGGTATCAGAAGCCGAGGTCACTCAAGATTTTTAAAATATATTGTATTTTATTGCTTGGATCGATCTATGGATTCCGAAAAATATCTAGAAGGGCAATCTATGCAAAGACCACCACTTTTCGAAAGCGATAGCTTTATGTATTGGAAAAATATATTTGAAACGTATGTGAAATTAAAAGATCTTGATCTTTGGCATGTTATTACTAACGGTGATTTTTAACCCATTAAAAACAATCCGGAAACCAAACTAGATGAGGTTGTCCCTTTTGAAAAATAAAATGATGATCTTAAGAAAAGACTTGCGAAAAATAACGAAGCTAAAATGGTTATTTACAACGCTTTACCTATGAAAGAATATGAAAGAATTTTCATGTGTAATACGGCAATAGAAATTTGGAAAACCTTGTTAATCACACATCAAGGTAATAGCCAAGTCAAAGATAACAAGATTGATGATAAGTGTAAAATACACATATCTATTTATGCTTAAAAATAGTCTAAATAAACCCAAAATAGACCAAAAATGACAAAAATATGCTTGTACTTGTGTTTTGTGTGTGCAGGTACGGATATATCAGAAATAGCAAGAAAACCATCAAAAACAAGCAAGCACGGACACGAGAACGGAAGAGTGAACAAAAGCCAGAAGTAAAGCCTAGAAAAGTCAACCTCCAGTCAATCTTGGTCAATAAAAGTCAACCCCTAAAAGACAAAACTCAAAAATAATCCATTTTCACCCTCAAAGTTTCACAAAAATCCAAAAATAACCCCTCACCTCCTAAATGGGCCACACCCGGATCCTAAGCCCAATCCTTAGCCCATTTACCCCTTTTCATAAACCACAGGGACCAATCTTGTAATTTTCCAAACCTGTTTTATACTACAAAAGAGAAAAATAAAACACAAGGACCATATTTGTAATTTCCCCAAAGTTACAACTGAATTACCCCTTTCAGTTATAATTTGGGCGCCAAACCTAAACACTATTCACCCGTCGTCCCAAAGTTTACCATTCACTCAAACAAAAGGGCTTTCTAAAATTAAGGGGTACGGAAGTCAATTCATAAGCTCACAAGAACAATGGAAGGGTTAAATCAGTCAAATCAAGAGGCAATCATTGGTCACTCAAGCACATAGCCAAGTCAGAGCAAGAAAAGCATAAGGGAGAAGTGGGATTTACTCTTGGATCACTCAGAGAAGTAAAACAAGGTCACATCAAAGGAATTACACGCTGGCAATCCTTAGTAACACACAAAATGATCAAACAGCTCATATTTGTGATCCAATGATTGGGAAATTATGACTCTCTTAATATAGATAATGTAAGCACGTAGATAACTTGAAATAGAACTTGTAAGGTAGGTCAAATCTGTGATAAGAAGTGAAAAGTAAATGCTCTAAACATGATAGTTAAATCACTAAGGGACGGAAAAGTCATAGGTAGAGGGTAATAGAACAGCGGCTTTAATGTGATAAATTAGGAAGAAGCCGAAGCAAATTTTGTCTTTACAAAGGATTGAGAATACTCCACTTTGTGGCATAGGATATTAGTCACGCAAATGTAGCATTTAATTCAATCGTTGAATCTAAGGATTAGTTAAATCATTACTAAGCTTAAGTTTGATGCAATTATTTTGTGACGCTTTGCAAAATCAAAAAACAAAGCTACACGCTAGTCCTAGAAAGCTACGATATACTCTCAAACGACTAGATGCTTAAACTTACTTCACATGGATCTTTTCGGTCCATCCACTGTACGGAGTTACGGAGGAAACCTCTACACCTTAGTCATAGTAGATGACTATTCTAGGTATCCTTGGACAAGATTTCTTAAGAAAAAAACTAAGGCTTTTAGCAATTATGAATCTTTTAGTAGGAAAATACAAATTCAATTAAGGTTTGTTTTCTATAGTGTCAATTAGGACGGACCACGATAGGGAATTTGATAATGAAGTGAAATTTTGGAGAGTTTAATAATGCAACGATTTTACCAATCCCTTTCTTCTCCGGCTCCACGCACTCCATAATCAAATGGCATGGTAGAAAGTAAAATATAACTTTTACAAGAATGAGTAGTAACACATTTGATTGGAACAATCTTACCAATAGAAAGTTTTGGTGTAACGTCGTTAATAACCTCAACCTACATCCTTAAACGAATCCTAATTAAGCCTATCTAGGAAAAGCACCCTATGAAACTCTTAAGAGGTAGGGAAACCTACTCTGATTAACTTTAAATTTTTAAAGAAATGTTATCATTCTAAACCCCAAAGATTACCTCACCAAGTTTGCCCAAAGTCCATCTAAAGGTGTTTTTCCTAGATAAACCCCAAAAATAGCAAAGCCTATATCATCCTAAACAAACACACTATGAAAATCAAAGAATCACTCAACATGACATTCGATGAAACTCCTCCACCATCTAAAACATCACCCTTGGTGGATGATCACTTTACATGAAGCAAAGCAATTAAGGTTACCGAAAAGAAAAACCTAGAAAATGACATTGAGGATGAGACTTTCGAAGATGATGAAATTAACAACATTAAGGAATCTAAGAACCATCCATTAGGAAACGTCATAAGAAACCTTAACCAAAGAACCCTTAGGTCTCAAGCCCAAAACCAAAGTAACTTCTTTTGTTTTATATCAACTATAGAACCTAAGAATGTGAAGGAAGCCTTAAAGGATGAAAGTAGTGATAATCGTTATGCAAGCAAATAAAATCATTTTTTCATTAACAAACGAGTTTGGGAGTTAGTACCACATCCTAAGAGTATGACAATCATAGAAATTAAGTGGGTGTATAGGAATAATTTAGACGAGAACGGTGTTGTTTCTCGTAATAAGGCTAGGTTATCCCTAAAGGATAATAATTAACAAAGGGCATCGATATGAATGAAACTAAAACTTATGCCCCAATTACCTAGATTGGAATCTATTAGGAATCTTATCTTTACTAGACCTAATGCTTGTGCCTAGATTTTAAGTTATTCCAAATGGATGTAAAAAGTGTGATCCTGAACGGTTTTATCAATGAGGAGGTATACGTGGCAACAACCTCCAGGATTCATTGACCTTCGAAAAACCGATCATGTTTATAAACTCAAAAAAGTATTTATATGCCCTTAAACAAGCTCCTGCAAGCTTGGTAATGATAGATTAAAAGCTTATTTCATATTTAACATGAATATAATGTGGGAATGGTAGATAACACACTTATTACAAAGAATAAAAGTTCAAATCTTATCATCGTTTAAATATATTCGAATTGACATTATATTCGGTTCGACTTGTCAAGTCATCATTAATGACTTTACCAAAATCATGCATGACATGTTCGAGATGAGCATGATGGGTGAACTTAACTTCTTTCTTGGATTACAAATAAAACAAATGGAAGATGAAATATTCTTTAATCAATCTAAATATATTATAGAAATTCTTAAGAAATTTGGCTTAGAAGAATCTAAACCAATGAAAACACACATGTCCTCCGATACAAAACTTACGAAAGACGAAGAGTGTGAGTCGGTAGATAGTACCAAGTATCGAGGCATGATAGGTAGTTTACTCAACCTAATGGCAAGTAGGCCCGATATCATGTTTAGTGTCTACATTTGTGCACGCTTTCAAGAGGATCCCAAAACCTCTCATCTTGAATCGGTTAAGCTTATCCTCCGATACATTAAGGATTATGGTATCCTAAGGGGATAAGGTATAGAACCGTATATATTCCGACTCTGATCATGAGGGAGATTATGTGGACTGAAAAAGAACTAGCGGTGTTTGTGCGTTCGTAAGATGTCGTTTAACATCATGGTTCTCTAAGAAACAACCCGCTCTTGCTATATCAACGACCGAAGTCGAATACATAAGCGCCAAAAAGGCATGTCAACAAGCACTATGGATGAAAAAATCTCTTATCGACTATGACATTCGAATCGACGAAGTCTCGATCATGTGCGACAACAAAGGCGAGATTGACCTTAGCAAAAACCCGATGCAACACTCGCAGACTAAACACATCAAAATTCGTCACCATTTCCTTCGAGACAATGTCCAAAAAGGACATATCTCCATCGAAAAAGTCTCATCCGAAGATAATATCGATGACATCCTCACTAAACCTCTTAAACAGGAATCGTTTAATTATCTTCGTCTTGGTTTAGGAATGATGGAACACATTCCATAAATCGTTCTCTTCTTTTCTTTTGTCTCGATTCTAGTCATTGTTCCATTTCGTGCTGTGACGACTTAATTACTCCATCTGAAGTATTTTAAGCATTTTTAATTCACGAAATACAAATTAAAACGTCACTCCTTCTAAAAATCTTGGTCCAAAACCCTCCACTGGAGGTGGCCCCCATAAATAGGGCGGCCTCCTGATTAAATCAGGCGGCCCACATATCGATATGGGACCACCACCAGTCGAGAAATATGTATGCAGTCCTTATTTGTTAAAAACAAAACCAAACACCCCTTTTCTCTTCCACTGTAGCGACGAAACACAACCAAAATCCACCAAAGCTCAAAATCATCCATAATAACTAAAATTGAAGATCAAATCAACACTAATAATCACTCTTAACATCTCAAAGATTGTTAATTGAAAGTCATTCCATCAATTTTCTTCTTAATTTGTGTCTAGGGTTCATATTAAACACAAAACCAAAAATTGAGGATTTTTATTTTTCTTTTATTTATGTGAAATTAGGACTATAATAACACAAATGTATAACTGAATATGCTTCCCATTACACTTAGTATTTGCAAAAATTGAGTGGGCTTGATAAAAAATTGACTATAAACAAAAACCCTAATTTCTTGCAAAATTCTTCACAGTTAGGAAATACTATAAAAATATTTTCATGCATTGTTAATCCCCTTTAAAAAAGATTTTGCATTCATGCGTAATGATCTCATGAACATCATTCAAATTATTTAATCAATGAATATTTTCAACATATTTGGATGAGCCAAAGTGAATAAAGGAGTGTTTGGGTTAACTCTTAGTTTTTTATTTAGAGTCGAGTTAACCGCAACTCCACATTTGTTGCATATAAGCACACACTAGGCACAAATTCATCTTAGTGATTTGAGCTCACAATAATAAAATCTTGTATTATTTTTTAGGTGACAATATCTTGTGTAACCGAAATTGACCACCAAAATACCCGTAATTGTATTCCAATTATTTCAAATGAATACACTCCACCACTAAAATATGTCTTCGCTTTTGTTGAGAAACGATGTATTCATGAAGGTCGGGTTGTGAACAAAGATTTCGATAATATAAATTATCTTAATACTATGTTTGGGTCAATTAAATTCGAGTGTCTTTCAAAACTAAATGAACACATTGTTCCTTATTTCATTCTTGAGTTCTTATCAAAATTAACTTGACAATAATTCCGAAGGGTTCATTAGTCGCTCCACTTTGTCATTCAAAAAAGTCAATTTCTCTTACTCTTGAAAGTTTGGTCAAATCTAGGTGTCCCCACTGAAGGACTGATGCGGTCGTCGTTAGACTTCTACACGAAGTTTTACAACTCTCTAGGTAGAGCACCTAATCGTTGTAGTAGTAGTATAGGCAAGACTCGAGGGTTGTTATCGTTCTCTAGGGGAATAGTTTGGGAAAGCTCGAACACAGTCTAACAGAACTCTACAATGTTGAGATAAGATTCTTTTTGTATTTTTATTTTATTGAAAGCATGTAAAATCATATTTTGAGAGATTGGTTGGTTTTAGCAAATTAAACTAAATATTAATCTAAACTACTGGTGATAACTTTATAATGAGAGAGATGTATTCATTTAATCATGTATTACTACCTAGATTGATTCTCCTAGTTCTTTTGCTATGTCACACTTGTGATGATCTATGTAAGTATGTCCTATTTCATGAACGAATTACACAAACCCACCGTCTACTTAATATTCTGTTAAAGCAACACATAAGTAAGGTAGTATGAAGACTATTACAAGGCCCCTAAGAGTAATAAATGCATGTGAAAATATATTCAGAGCGTGGATCAACCCATATAAGGGCAAGGAAGTATACATAAGTACTGTTACCCGATGGTATCCTTTCTACACAATCATGTTTTTCTAGACATATCAACAGCGATACAAATTAAAGCTGATTTTTTAAGACCATAACATGCAAACACTCGCATCACAAAGAAGCAACACCAAAAGATCTAATTCTATGTTCATCCCTAATCTCATAAATATAAACACAAACAATAGAAGGTTTAGCCAAGCATGTTATAGATAAAGCAAGAACAAATAAGAATCACACAACAAGACATATTGAATAATTAAATAAGTCTTACTTGATTAAAACATGAGTTAGAGGAAGTACAATAGGATTTTTAAGCCCTAAAATTGTCCCTAACAACTGCTAAACGAACTAGGGTTCGTACCCTCTTTTTATTCTAAAGTTACAACCGTTAAATTCGGGTTTGTATATATATGAAAATCGTTGTGACGGCGTCGAGTTTTAATCGTGACGCCATCATGAAAGAGAATATCCTTGATAATGGGTTGGGTCGTGTGCTCTGACGATGTCGAGAGATCTTGTGACGCCTACTTGGTCTTCGTTATGATGGCGTCACGTTGAATCTATGACGCCGTCTCCAGCTTCTGAGGATATTATCTTTAGAGATGTTGGTGTAGGTCTGTAGTCTCGTCCAGAACCCAAGTCACGTGTAATTCTTCCAAATGCCTTCCAAATGTGAAATACCTAAAAAGGAACGATTAAGTACCTATTTTGGGCATAAATGCACAATTTAGGGGGTTAAACGACCCCGAAAAAGTGTATAAAATAACACCTCATCAAATACCCCTACACTTGGGATTTGCTTGTCCTCAAGCAAATAGGCTTTTCTACCTAGAGAATAACAATATGAACAGGTCATTTTAACTACCTTAAAGTATTTTATAACACAAACACAACCATTCTAGACCTCGTAAATTAAAAGCACGAAAAGTATTTACGAGCACCTCCCATAGTGTTTAGGCATTCGCTCTTTCACTCGTGTATCATACATTATAACATATGGGGGAAATGAAAAATGTACACTATACCTGTCATAGCATTATAAATTACCATAAGACTTGGTAAAGGATCAAACCTCCACCGCTATAGGCGCAAGTATTATTCATTACTATCTAAGAGGTCTTTTAAAGGGTTGTGGGGTGTAGGTGTAAGATAACATATAATGGAAACGGAAATGGATGGGATACATTTGGGTGGCTTTGGGTGAATTAGATGGAAGGGTAGCTAATTATTTACACGAATACACTTACTTGGTTTGTTGCGAAGCAAGACTCGGACGAAGATCTACAAACTCAACACAACTCTACATCAGTCTCTTTCTTTTTCTTTTCTCTTTTTTTTGAATAACATAATACATCATAACATGGGGTTTATAATACGTACCCCTACACTTGAGCTTTTATATGCTCAATATTTACAATCTGACTAATGACCCGATTTGAGGTGGATCAAAATAACATGGAGATCATTTAACAAACATATGGGGGTATTGACTTAACTTTTCTTCCCCATTCTTAAGCGAAATAAATACTACCATGAATCCCAATCGTCCCAAAATAGTATTTACAAGGATAAGGACTTAGCAACCGTGTACTCAAATAATTAACTTGGGTTAAACACAATAATGTACTAAAAATGAGTACATACAAGGTAGGCTAAGGCTTTTTGGGTGTAACGATTGGTTTAAGGGTGACAATGCTCTTCATTAATAATCTGGAATCCACCAGAAAATTACAAGAACCGTGAAAAAGGATAGCTCTAGTTCGGAGGAGTTGTACAGGGGTATCTCATGCAACAAATAATAAGTTAATGCAAGGGTATGGGATAGTTATATGATCGGTGTGACCATCATAACAATTACAGGTTTAAAACATGGGTTAATCCTAATGCCTCTTATCAAGCAAATCCTAATACTTACTATGCGGTCTCGGGATGCATCACAATAACAAGTTCTAGAATTTAATATGCTACCGGTACACTCATATAATTTAATACCGATCTCAATGCTCCAGAAAAGGCGACGAAAACCACATGTACACATCCGTAACGAGGAAATAGACACATGTGACTGCACACTCCTTAACTCAAGAAAACTAAAGGTATAAACTATCTTGGATATCAATAATAGATACCCAAATTCATATAGATCTAAAGGCGAACCTTACATTTTTAGGTGGAATTCTGAGGGTTATTGTGCTAGTCAATCACAATTCCTATCCTTGAACGCTAATAATACTCGGTTTTTCGTTGTATTGTCATAATAAAAATAAATTTGGTAAAAATCCACCTTTTTTATTATGCTATGTTCGAATAATATTAACCCATCATTTTATAAGGACAAATTAAATGGCAAATGAAAGAATAGTTTTAAGGCTTATTTTCCCCCTATACTTAAGTTGAACATTGTCTCTAATGTTCTATAGAAGTACCTGTAAAAACGAATAGAGGGAAAAGAAAACAAGGAAAAGAAAACAAGGAAAAGAAACAAATACTCCCCTGGTTTGCTCAAAAATGAAGAAGAAACATGTGAAAACTGGTTAAATTGTCCTTCAAGAATCATCCAATGAAACTTCCTAAGAACTTCCAAGCTTCTTCTCATCAAATATAACTTGTAATCAAAGACAAAGACAACTACACCAAGCATAAAATGTGTGATAAACAAATATACAATATGAATTTAGGGTTGACTCGATAAAGCAATATGGATAGGATGAGAGAATTGTTGAACTTATTAGGTTTTGCAGGTTTTCTAGTCAGAAGAATTACAATATTAAATGTAATGCCAAGTTTTACTATTCAAAAAATAATTAAAAACTTTAAGTTTTCTAGACCTGGGCGCTTGACACGGTCAGGGTTTTTATGACCCCGTCACAGGTGTCATGGTGACAGCGTCGCGTGTAAATCGTGACTCCGTCTCCACGTTCTGTGAAAACAAAATTTTTGTTTTTGATGAAAAAATTCCTGCACTTGATTCCATAAGTTAATTCCTGTACAAATAGCTGCATAAAACTTGAGATTTAACAATTCAATCATATGACTCAAAACTAACGCGAATTAATCTAAACAGTTTATTTAACATGTTTGAACTTGGCTCAATAGCCAGATAAATTTCCCTACACTTATTATTTGCAAAATACCTTTGATTGAAATTAAGACGAGGTTAAAGACAAACAAAGCATGATTACAAGATAGTTTAAACACAATAAAATAAACTATAGAGAATTAAAACACACATGACACTCCTAATTGCGGGAAAAGTAAATTGGGTTGCCTCCCAAGAAGCGCTTTTCTTTATTAACGATCTTTGTTCGCTAGACTCGAAGTCCACGTCCTTACTAGACTTCTCCTTTGCGTCTCTTGGCCTTTTTCATTCTAATTCATTAGGTTTCGACTTTCTTTGCTTATACTATTTGTCTTTCTTGGTACTTGGGTCCTAAGGTCGACGAACCCGAGTAATTAGGTTTTTCCCAAGTCGTCATTACTAACTCCCAAGGACAAAGGGTGGAATAGAATCAGCTTTTATGTTCATAAAGGTCATATGTTAAGATGCTTCCCAGCTTATGAGGCATCTGAATGTGATTTTCTCGTTAGCTTTTTTCGAAGTAATCATTCCCCCTTCCTGATCATAAACATAGACCAGTATTCTAACAAATGGTTTTTCCGAAAAGACTACTCCTCCAAGTGGTGTTCTATAATGCCTAGTAGGTGTCCTCCAAAATCATGAAATTACATTCGTATGTGAAATTTCCTATGAAAACTTTTAAGCCTTTGACTCTTCCTACAAAGATTGTTGTTCTTACTATGGTTTTGATGGTTTTATGTCTATGACTCTAACCCTTTTAATCATAAATGATCTTTATTAACATAACATTATTGGTGATTCTAAATCAATTAGGACGTGTCTTTTGAGGAAGTGACCTATTTGCAAGAGATCCTTAACTTTGTTTAAATTCCTGCTCTTATCATTGCCTTTACTATAAGATGGTTTGGGAATTCAAAAGCACTCGTGATATTCTAATTCTCCATGGTGGGAAGTATCAAAGTATTCAATTTTCATTCGACCCTCTAATGAGTCAACCTCCTAATATCCCGGAGCCATGACTCAATTTTCTCTTTCTTTTGTAATAGGGTTAAGAAACTCCCTATTAGGGGTGGAACAAGATGGATTCGCATTCTCCATGATAAAGAATAGAAAAGTCAATGGAAATTATGAACTAAACCTACAAAGAGAGATAGACCAATTACGAGAAACAGCTAATATGCAGAAATATAAAGTCTCACTTAAAAGGATTCAAGAGCAATAGAACTAACAAACTAACGATCAGAACTAACCTATTCCCCAGGCTGCCGGTGCCAAAAACTTAATGCGGTCGTCGTTAACTTCTATACACGAAGTTTTTACAACTTCCTAGGCAGAGCACCTAATCGTTGTAGTAGTAGTATAGGAAAGACTCGGGGGTGATATCGTTCACTTCAAGGAATAAGTTAGGAAAGGCTTGATCATGGGGTCTAACAAATTCTAAGGGTCGAGGAGAAATTATTTGTTGTATTTTTTATGTTTTAGATGGAAAGCAAGTAAATCATATATTTGAGAGGGGGTTTGGTTTTAGCTATTAAACTAAATATTAACTACTATGGTGATAACAATATAATAAAAGACTGTGTTTATTTAATCATGTATTACTCTCCTATAATTCTTATCCTGATTGTTGTTGTTTTGTCACACTTGTGATATCTATGCCATAAGTTCCTAAGTCATGAACGGAATAACAACGAACCCGTAACGTCATTTAATATTCCGCGTTAAGCAACACACAAGAAAGGTAAGTATCAAGACTAATACAATACAAGCCCCTAAGAGTATATTAAATGCATGTGAAATATATTAAGAGTGGATCAACCATATAAGGGGCAAGGTAGTAATGAAGGACTGTGTTACCACTGATGTTAACTTTCTACACAATCATGTTTTTCCTAACATATCAACAGCGATACAGACAAAAGCTGGTTTTCTAGCCTAACATGCACATCCATCACAAGAAGCAACACCACTAAGATCTACATTCTAGGTTTCATACAATCATAAATAAACACAATAAAAGGTTTAGCCAAGTATGTTATAGATAAAGCAAGAACAGATAAGAATCACACAACAAGACATATTGAATGATTAAATAAGTCTTACTTGATTAAAACATGAGTTGCAGGAAGTACAATAGGGTTTTTAGGCCTTAAAATCGTCCCTAACAGCTGCTAAATGAACTAGGGTTCGACCCCGTTTTATTCGAAGTTACACCCGTTCAAATTCAGGTTTGTATATATAGGAAAATCGCTATGACGGCGTCGCGTTTTAATCGTGACGCCATCATGAAAGAGAATATTCTAGATAATGGGTTGGGTCGTATGCTCTGAAGGCCGTCATGAGATCTTGTGACTCCGCTTGGTCTTTGTTGTGACGGCGTCACGTTGAATCTGTGACGCCGTCTCCAGCTTCTGAGGACATTATCTTGAGAGATGTTGGCGTAGATCCGTAGTCTCGTCTGTTTCTTTCTTTTCTTCTCTAAATGAGCCCAAGTTCACGTGTAATTCTTCAAATGCCTTCCAAATGGAAATACATGATAAGGGAACGATTAATACCTATTTTGGGCATAAAATCATGATTTAGGGGGGTTAAACGACCCGAAAAAGGTATACAATGACATCTCAACAAGGACATTGTTCTTCTCCTCAGATAGGTGGTCACTAGAAAATTTGACACTTAGAAATTAGGTCTCCTCAAATGGTCTTTATAAAACCACTCCTCCCTCTCCAAATGACATTAAAACCCTTATCCAAATTAGTCGAGAAGGTCTTATAACTCGTATTCGTCATAAGAAAATCATTGATGTTGAAGAAAACCAAATTTAAATCGTGAAATTCAAAATCACATGAAAACTTGGGTAGAAATCATCCGTGAAAATGTTTTTTTGTCTTGGAGGCAATCAGGATCAGTACCGGCTTGCCTTTGTTACATGCTCTATTGCATTGCGACTTTCACAAAGTATATTTGATAACATTAAATAGTTAATACTTTTTAGTATCAAAATCCCTATCAAAATGCTTGTAATTATTGTATAAATGCCTGAAAATGCTACTTAATCACTTTATATTTTGTTTACAGGAAGAATACGAGCATTGGTGCAAGAGACGGGATTTGGACGTGGGAAAACAAGCATAAGAAGAATCTCACAAGGCTATTTAACGGCTTAACCACGCCCGTACACTGAAGCCGTAACCTAAAATAATGAGAGAAATAAAAGACATCATCACAGTTACAGGCGTAACCAAGCGTACCAATACGCCGAACCTACCACGTTGAAGATGGATAATTCAATCCAAGTCCAAGTTACATGTAACAAGGACGTTACAGTTACAGCCGTAACGATTTTTTAAGCCTGGAATATAGAAGCCCACATCAGCATGGTTACACCGTAACACAACTTTCTAATTATGACGTAACCAATTCAAAACTTATAAATAGAGCCCTCATTCAGCACATTTGACATTAACCTTTCCACCACATAACCAAGGGGCGATACAAGCTTCCAGAAGTCGATGAATTCCACCAAAAGTATAAGGGAGAAGTCACTTTACTTATTTTTAGCATTAATCATTCATAAACACATTCCTGGAAGAATTATGAGGTTCAATCCAAGATCTCTTTCATTTATTCTTACTTTGTTTGTTGCAATGAGTAGCTAAGCACTTCAAGTACAGCCTGTTATGAAGTTTACTGTTGTTATGATGTTCCTCATTTATTATATTCGTTTTCAAATAGATATCCTAATTGTCTGTCTTTGATCCCTAAGTTTTGGTAGTAATTGAGGTGGTTAGGATCATGGTCATCTTCTTATTTAGGCTGATATATTGAACTTAGGATCAGAGGATACTAGAAAGGTTGGCATCTATACCTATATAGAAATTTATCAAATTACCGCTTTAAACACAGTAAATACTAAAAAGCACAGAAACACTTTTATGAGAGGGGGGTTTATAATCTATCTAGGTTATAGACAGGTCTTTAGGATGAGCTGGGGTTTAATCACTACAACTTGGATGCCCTACCTTTCAGGACTATCAGGAATTAGGATCGAAGAAGTATACGAGCAGACCTCAAATTCAATTCAGGTCTGTTAATAATAGAACTACTAATAAAACGATATCTAGACATTGCACTAGGAAACATGTCATAGCATTAGTAATGAAATAACTAGGTTAATACGCCTTTCTCCCTACTGTTCTCAAATCATTTACTTTTCGCATTTATTTTCCTGTTAAGATCTCAAATCAACTAAAAACCATTTTTAAAACCGTGACACATTTCAAATTAAAACTAATACAACTGTTAGCCGGGAGACGACCTTAGATTTACCAAAGATCTAGCACTACATATACCCGGTTCTCTTTCCCCTTAGTGCGTGTAGACATCGGTAGACGATTTTTATAAATTTAAAACTTGTAAAATTTAATTTAATAATTAAATACGCATCATCTTTTGGCCTGCTTCCAGGGGACTAAAATTAGTTGTAAATATTTCTGGCATTTATTTAATTTCATTACTAAATTTTGTTTTAAAACATTCAGGAAACATGAAAACAGAAAATATATCGAGAACATGACTATTTCGAATAACATAGAGTATGAACAAGGAATGAAGAAACAAATATGTTCATTAAAACAAGAAGTGAAGGTGCGGATTTTCAGTTTTCTTAAGTATTTAAGAGTGGGCTAAAGGAATATCTTATTTACTCTGACGAGGCTAAGATTGACCTCTAATACGAATTACTCTGTTTACTATTCCGTTATTTCCAACCTATCCAAGCCACGTGCTAAGTCTGGATATAGAGTCACCTTTATGTGGAAAATTGTAGGAGACACGGAGATAGCATAGCAGAGTATGAAATCTGAAGAGGCTGAACGGGAACCAAATAAGCACACGGAGCAAACCGTCAATGAATGGATCAAAACAGAAATAAAAAAGTACAAAAGGATGAAACAAAAGATAAAGCGGGAATGTGCGGAAACTAGGGCACGAATCTAAAAGGCCTGTTTTAAAAAAAAATGGATAACTACAAATTGATCGCTGACTAGCAAAGATACGAGGTGCATTTATTACACTTTTCCGAGTCGTTTAACCCCCAAAATCGTGTGTTTATGCCCAAAATAGGTACTTAATCGTTCCTTTTCAAGTATTTCTCATTTGGAAGACATTTAGATGAATTACACGTGACTTAGGCTCATTTGGAGATGAAACGGACGAGATTACCAACAACACCAAGACCTCTTGAAGATTTGTGCCACAGAGCCTGAGACGGTGTCACCAACTATACACAACGCCATCACAACTCATCCAGTGACGGCATCACATATTTCATGACGGCGTCAGCCCGCATCGACTCAAACGCAGATCTAGAAGATTCATTTTACGACGGCGTCACGACTAAAACGCGATGCTGTCGCGTCGTTTTTCCTATATATACAAACCCGAATTTAGAGTTTTGAGTGTGTAACTTTAAAATAAAAAGAGGGTACGAACCCTAGTTCGTTTAGCAGCTGTAGGAGACGATTTTAGGGCCTAAAAAACCTTTTATTGTAACTCTTCAATACAGTTTTAAATCAAGTAAGGTTTACTTAATCCATTTGATATGTCTATGTGTTTTTGTTCATTGTGTCTTGCTTTATTCTTAACATGCAGGCTAAGCCTATTATTGTTGATTCATGATTTTATAAACCTAGAATGTAGATCTTAGTGGTATTGCCTCTTGTAGATAAATTGCAACGTTAGGTCATTAGAAAACTAAGCTTTTGTCTGCATTGCTGTTGATATGTCTAAAGGGAAACGTATTGTGTAGAAAAGGATCACCATTGGGTAATAGTCCTTCATACTACCGCTGCCCCCACTATATGGTTATCCTTATAATTCTATTTACATCACTTAGTGAAACTCCTAGGGGCTGTGTAATAGTCTCATACTTACCTTGCAATGTGCGTTTATGCTCTAAGCGTCATACTAATAGCACGGCGGTTCGTGTAATTTCGTTTCATGCTTTAGGAAATAATTACATAGATCATCACAAGTGTGACAAGGCACAACAACTTAGGAAAAGCAATCTAGGGAGTAATACATGACTAAATAAGCACAATCATTTATCTTATTGTTATCACCCTTAGTTTAGATTATTATTAAGTTTAAAAGCTAAAACCAAACCACTCTCTCTTATTTATATGATTTTACCTACTTTCATAAAATACAAAAATACAAAAAATAATATTCCCTCAACCCTTAGAATTCTGTTAAACTGTGATCAAGCCTTTCCAACCTATTCCTCGAGTGAACGATAAACAACCCCGAGTCTTGCCCATACTACACTACAACGATTAGGTGCACTGCCTAGGGAGATGTAAAACTTCTCGTGTAGAAGTCCTACGACAATAGCACATTAAGTTTTTGGCACCGCTGCCTGGGGAATAGTTAGGTTTTGATCATAGTTTAGCTTAGTTATACTTGCTTGAATCCTTTCAAGTAAGAATTTAATTTCCGCATATTAGCTTTCTTATAGCCTATCTTTTCTTTGTATGTTTGTTCGTAATTTCCATTGACTATTCCACCTTACTATGAAAATATGGCCGAATCCATCATCCTTTCCTCAGGAACCCCTTGACTCTACTCACACTAAGTTCACGTCCCGAATAAATAAACTATTAACAATGAGGCACACAATCGATTCTCTTTTTTTCAAAACTATCAATGAAATGACCAACCAATTTTTTGACTCTGAGATTCTCTACCCTGAGGAGAGAATTAAGGAACGTGAATTAAGAACACAATGAAGAAACAATGTTGAGGAAGAATTGTTCAAAAATAGTTTTCCTACAGAAAAAGAGCTAGCTTACTATAAGGAACTGTTAGGAGAACCTCAACCCCCCTTCTCGACCCTAGAACCCAAGATTAGGAGGGGCGACCCTTAGAGTTTAAAGATTCCTTGTGTGATCGGCACTGTTTACACGGGCCATGCATACATAGATCTACAATCCCCCCATTAACATCATGTCTCGTGCTTATTACAACAAAATAAGAGAAAAACCCTTTCAAGCACGTAGGAACCCATACCAACCATACAAGTTTTCAAACTTCGTCATAAGGGCAAAAAACATGCATATATTTGTTGGGTGCTTCATCTATGTGGTGGACTTTATTATTTTAGAAGATTTAGGAAGCATCATTGATAATGGCTTAAGTGAAGTTGTCTTAGGAAAACCTTTTGCACAAACATCTAAACTCACTTATGATGAGTCCTTAGGACTAATTAGGTTTGCCCAGAGAGACGAAGAGGTTGTGTTTAGGATGCCCCAAAGAACAAAAGAATTAGATCTCGTATCCCCTTAGAGAAGATATGTGAAAGTGGTTCTTCATATACTTAAAGGTTAGAAAAATAGGGTTTAAGCATATCATTGAAAAGAAAAAGGAGTATTACAAGGCTTGCATGAATCTCGGACATAGCTACAAAAAAGATAGGGAGACAATTGAAAAACTCAAAACCAACCACATAAGTATCATCAAGCTTAAAGAGTAGTGTGACTTCGAATCTAGCTACAAGACTCATTAATAAAGAAAAGCGCTTCTTGGGAGGCAACCCAGTTTACCTTTTCCCGCATATTAGGAGTGTCATGTGTGTTTCAGTTCTTTACTATTTGTTTTATTATGTTTGAATTATCTTGTAATCATGCTTTGTATTGTCTTTAACCTCGTCTTAATTTCAATCAAAGGTATTTTGCAAACAATAAGTGTAGGGGAATTTATCCGGCATTTGAGCCAAATTCAAACATGTTAAATGAATTGTTTAGATTAATTCGCGTCAGTTTCGAGTCATATGATTGAATTGTTAAATCTCAAGTTTTATACAACAATTTATACAGGAACTAATTTATGGAATCAAGTGCAAAAATTTTTTCATTAAAAACCAAACTTTCATTTTCACAGACTGTGGAGACGGCGTCACGATTAACACGTGACGCCGTTACCACGACACCTGTGAACGGGGGTCAGATTTTTCTGACAGGCGTCAATGCCCAGGTCCAGAAAACTTAAAAAGTTTATTAATTATTTTTTGAAAATAAAACTTGTGCAACATTAATATATATTATTCTTCTGTAAGAACCCGCAAAAACCTGATAAGTTCCAATAATTTCTTTCATCCTAACTATCGAGTCAAACCCTAATTCATAAGTATATGTAAATCGCACATTTTTATGCTTGGTATAGGTTCTCTATCTGTCTTGTGATTACAAGTTATATTTGATAGAAGAAAGCTTGGAAGCTGCTTAGGAAGTTATTGGATGATTCCGAAGGACGTATTTTAACTAGTTATCGCTTGTGCTTCTCCATTATTGAGTAAACCAGGGGAGTACTAGTTTCTTTTCCTTGTTTTCTTTTCCCTTTATCTGTTTTAATGGGTACTTCCAGAGAACATTGGGGACAATGTTCAAAATAAGTGTAGGGGAAAATAAGCCTTAGAAACTATTCTTTCATTTGTCATTTGCTTTGTCCTTAAAAAGATGGGTAATATATCGAAACATAGCATAAAAGGGTGATTTTTACCAAAATTTAAATTTTTTACGACACATACCAACGAAAACCGAGTATTATTAGCGTCCCATGGATAGGAATTTATATGACTAGCACAATAACCCTTAAAATTCCACCCCAAAAATGTGAGGTTCGCCCTTAGATCTTTAGGAATTCGGGTACCTATCGTCGGTAACCCAAGATGATTTTATCTTTACCCGGTTCGAGTTAAGGAGTGAGCAGTCACATGTGTCTATTCCGTCGTTATGGATGTGTACGTGTGGTCTTCGTCGCCTTTTCTAGAATGTCTGGTGTTAGTAAAATTCATATGAGTGTACCGGTAGCATATTAAATTCTAGAACTTGTTTTAGTAATGCATCCCGAGACCGCATAGTAAGTATTAGGATTTGCTTGATAAGAGGCATTAGGATTAACCCATGTTTTAAACCTGTAATTGTTATGATGGTCACACCGATCATATAACTATCCCACACCCTTGCCATGCACTCACCTTTAGTGCAGGATACCCTAGTACAACCCTCCGAGCCTATCCTTTTTCACGGTTCTCGTAATTTTTTGGTTAATCCAGACTATTAATGAAGAGCATTGTCACCCTTAAACCAATCGTTACACCCAAAAAGCCTTAGCCTACCTTATATGTACTCACCTTTAGTATATTATTGTGTTTTAACCCAAGTTAATTATTGTGACACGGTTGCTAGACGTCCGTATTCTTGTAAATGCAGTTTTGGACCGATTGGAGCTTCATGGTAAGTATTTAATTCGCGAAAGAAGTGGGAAGAAAATTTAAAGTCACTACCCCCATATGTCTGTCAAACGATACTCTATTTATTTTGATCCACCTCAACTCGGTTCAATAGTCAGATTGTAAAAATATCGAGCATGTAAAAAAGCTCCAAGTGTAGGGGTACGGTTCGAAACCCCATGTGATGTATTATATCACATACTCATAAAAAAAAAAGATAGAAGAATTGATGTAGAGTTGTGTAGAGTTTGTATATCTTTGTCCGAGTCTTGGCTTAGCAACCAAACCAAAACCAGCGTGTAATCTTTAAATATTGGCTACTTCCACTCTAAATTCACACCAAACCACCCAACTTATCTCATCTGTTTGCCGTTTCCATATAGGTTATCTTACACCTACCCCCACCAACCCTTCAAAAGACCTCTTAGATAGATATCTGAATGAAACTTTTGCCCTAGCGGTGAAGGTTTGATCCTTTACCAAGCCTATGGTAATTTATATGCTATGACAGGTAATGAGTGTGATTTTCCGTTTCCCCCATATGTTATAATTCATTATACACCCGAGTGAAAGAGAGAATCCCAAACACTTATGTGAGGTGCTAGTATATATTTTCCGTGCTTTTAATTACGAGGTCTAGAAGGTTGTGTTGTAAAATACTTTTAAAGAGTAGGTAAAATGACCCCTCATATTGTTATTGTCTAGGTAGAAAAGCCCATTTGCTTGAGGACAAGCAAATCCCAAGTGTAGGGGTATTTGATGAGGTGTCATTTTATACACTTTTTTAGGGTCGTTTAACCCCTAAAATCATGTGTTTATGCCCAAAATAGGTACTTAATCGTTCCTTTTTAGGTATTTCTCATTTGGAAGACATTTGGATGAATTACACGTGACTTGGGCTCAATTGGAGATGAAACGGACGAGATTACAAACCAATACCAAGACTCTTGAAGATTTATGCTCACAGAGCCTGGAGGACGCATACACAACTATAACATGACACCGTCATAACTCATCTAGTGACAGGCGTCACATATTTCAAGACAGGCGTCAGCCCGCACCGACTAGGATGCGTCAAAAGAAGCAAAAACCGGATCGAACCAAAACCAAACAGGAGAACCCGAATAAAACCAAACCGAAACCAGAACCATTCGGTTCTCCAAGTTCCGGTTCTATAATTTGAGATTTTTTCGATCTTGTTCGGTTCGTTTTGTTTTTTTCCACCAGTTCTCGTTCCTGAACCAAATATCTAATTATTCCTACAAATTAGTAGTAATTTCCCATACTTCAATTATATGCCCAATAATTCCAATTCCATAAAAAACTTAGGCCACTTAATAACCACAAACACAAGCCAAACACCTTAACCCAACCTTAATTTATTAAAATCCCTTATCAAAACAATAGAGGTACGTTTTATTTTTGATTTTTATTTGCATTCCTTGCTTCACGAACCTTTAAACATTCTAATTCTTTTCTTTTGTATAAAATGATTTTTATGTAATTTCGCGGTTTTGTTAGATCCAACTAAGACGTTTCACTTACTTGCTCATAGGTTTTTTAGAAAAATTATTAGTTATGACAGATATCAAAGAAAAATCCTATGAGCAATAAGACTTGGAAGCAAGGTTGAGGATATGGTTGAAGAGGTTAAGACTAAAATGGGAGAGTTATTTGGAACGTATAAAGAAAGGTTTGATTTTCTATCGTCAAATTCGAGTATGGTGTAGCACAATTGGAATCCGAATTACATCCCGGGATTTGTAACTTCGATCCATGTGCTCACCCATACTCGAATTTGACGATAGAAAATCAAACATTTCTTTATACGTTCCAAATAACTCTCCCCATTTTAGTCTTAACCTCTTCAACCATATCCTCAACTTCACTCAATTCTTTATTGCTCATAGGTTTTTCTTATAGATATATCAAAACTATAATTTTTCTAAAACCATGAACAAGTAAGTGACATTTCTTAGTTGGATCTAACAAAACCGCGAAATACATAAAATCATATAAACAAAGAAACGTAAGAATAAGACAAGTTAAAGATTGGTGTGAAGCAGAATGCATATAAAAATCAAAAATAATAAAACTTCCTCATTTGTTTTTGATAATGATTAAATAAATTAAGGTTAGGGTTTAAGGTTTTGGCTGTTTATAAAGTAGGCCCTAATTTTTTTATGGAATTTGAATATTGGAGCGTATAATTGAAGTATGGGAAATTATTACCTAATTTTAGAATAATTGGATATTTGGTTCAGGAACCGAGAACTGGTGGAACCGAACCGAACCGAACCAAGAACCGAAAAAATCTCAAAATCAAGAACCGGAACTGAAACCGATGGTTCTGGTTTCGGTTTGGTTCTTATCGGTTCCTGTTTGGTTCTTGGTTCCGATCCGGTTCTTTGCTTCTTTTGCGCATCCCTAGTCGGTGCTGGGCTGACGCCGTTTGAAATATGTGACCCGTACACTAGAATGATTATGACGGTGTCATGTATAGTTGGTGATGCCGTCTCCAGGCTCTGTGAGCATAAATCTTCAAGAGTCTTGGTATTGGTTTGTAATCTCGTCCGTTTCATCTCCAAATGAGCCCAAGTCATGTGTAATTCATCCAAATGCCTTCCAAATGAGAAGTACCTGAAAAGGAACGATTAAGTACCTATTTTGGGCATAAATGCACGATTTTAGGGGTTAAACGACCCCAAAAAGTGTATAAAATGACACCTCATCAAATACCCCTACACTTGGGATTTGCTTGTCCTCAAGCAAATGTGCTTTTCTACCTAGACAAAAGCAATATGAGGGGTCATTTTACCTACTATTTAAAAGTATTCTACAACACAACCTCTTAGACCTCGTAATTAAAAGCACGGAAAATATATACTAGCACCTCACATAAGTGTTTAGGATTCTCTCTTTCACTCGGGTGTATAATGAATTATAACATATGGGAGAAACGAAAAATCACACTCATTATCTGCCATAGCATATAAATTACCATAGGCTTGGTAAAGGATCAACCCCAACGCTAGGCAAAAGTATCATTCAATACTATCTAAGAGGTCCTATTAAAGGTTGTGGGGTGGTATGTAAGATAACATATAAGGAAACGGAAACAGATCGAGATACATTTGGGTGGCTTTGGTGAATTTAGAGTGGAAGGGTAGCCAATTCGATTTTACAAGAAATACAACGCTGTTGGTTGCTAAGCCAAGACTCGACAAAGATATACAAACTCTACACAACTCTACATCAATCTCTTTATCATTTTTTTTGGAATGATAAATACATCACATGGTTTATAACACGTACCAACCTTGAGCTTTAACATGCTCGATATTACAATCTGACTATTGACCGATTTGAGGTGCTCACAATAACATAGAGATATTTGACAGACAGATGGGGTATTGATTAACTTTTCTTCCCATTCTTTCGCGTATAAAGTACACCATAATCCCAATCGTCCCAAAACTGCATTTACAAAGAATAATGAACTTAGCAACCGTGTACTCAATAATTAACTTGGGTTAAAACACAATAATGTACTAAAAGTGAGTACATATAAGGTAGGCTAAGGCTTTTTGGGTATAACGATTGGTTTCTAGGTGACAATGCTCTTCATTAATAGTCTGGCTTAACCAGAAAATTATGAGAACTGTCAAAAAGGATAGGCTCGGTAGGTTATCCTAGGGTATCCTGCACTAAACGTGAGTGCATGGCAAGGGTGTGGGATAGTTATATGATCGAGGCGACCATCATAACAATTAAAGGTTTAAAACATGGGTTAATCCTAATGCCTCTTATCAAGCAAATCCTAATACTTACTATGCGGTCTCGGGATGCATCACAAAAACAAGTTCTAGAATGTAATATGCTCCCAGTACACTCTTATGAATTTTACTAACACCAGACATTCCAAAAAAGGCGACGAAGACCACACGTACACATCCGTAATGACGGAATAGACACATGTGAACTGCTTCACTCATAACTCGCACTGTAAAGATAAAATCACTTGGTTACCGACGATAGTAACTCGAATTCCTAAAGATCTAAGGGCGAACCTCACATTTTTAGGGTGGAATTTTAAGGGTTATTATGCTAGTCATATAAATTCCTATCCATGGGACGCTAATAATACTCGGTTTTCGTTGGTATGTGTCGTAAAAAAATTTAAATTTTGGTAAAAATCATCATTTTATGCTATGTTTTGATATATTACCCATCTTTTTAAGGACAAAGCAAATGACAAATGAAAGAATAGTTTCTAAGGCTTATTTCCCCTACACTTATTTTGAACATTGTCCCCAATGTTCTCTGGAAGTACCCGTTAAAACAGATAAAGGGAAAAGAAAACAAGTAAAAGAAACTAGTACTCCCCTGGTTTACTCAATAATGGAGAAGAAACATGCGATAACTGGTTAAATCGTCCTCCGAGAATCATCCAATGAAACTTCCTAAGAACTTCCAAGCTTCTTCTCATCAAATATAACCTGTAATCAAAGACAGAGAAAACTATACCAAGCATAAAATGTGCGATTTACCAATATACAATATGAATTTAGGGTTCGACTCGATAGATAGGATGAAAGAATTGTTGGACTTATCAGGTTTTTGCAGGTTTATACAGAAGAATACATATATTAAATGTTGCACAAGTTTTATTTTCAAAAATAATTAAAAACTTTTAAGTTTTCTGGACCTGGGCGTTTGACGCCGTCAGGAAAATCCTGACCCCGTCACAGGTGTCGTGGTGACGGCGTCGCGTGTTAATCGTGACGCCGTCTCCACAGTCTGTGAAAACGAAATTTTTGTTTTTGATGAAAAATTTCCTGCACTTGATTCCATAAGTTAGTTCCTGTATAAATTGCTGTATAAAACCTGAGATTTAACAATTCAATCATATGACTCGAAACTGACGCGAATTAATCTAAACAATTCATTTAACATGTTTGAATTTGGCTCAAAAGCCGGATAAATTCCCCTACACTTATTGTTTGCAAAATACCTTTGATTGAAATTAAGACGAGGTTAAAGACAATACAAAGCATGATTACAAGATAATTCAAACATAATAAAACAAATAGTAAAGAATTAAAACACACATGACACTCCTAATATGCGGGAAAAGTAAATTGGGTTGCCTCCCAAGAAGCGCTTTTCTTTATTAATGAGTCTTGTAGCTAGACTCGAAGTCATACTACTCTTCAAGCTTGATGATACTTAAGAGGTTGTTTAGAGTATTAAATTATCTCCTATCTCTTTTGTACTATGTCTGGATTTCATGCCAAGCCTTGTAATACCCCTTTCTCTTTTCAATGATATGCTTAAATCCCATTTTTCTAACCTTTAAGCTATCCATGAAGAACACTTTAAACTTATCCTTCTCTACGGGGGATACAAAATCTAATTCTTTTGTTCTTTGGGGCATCCTAAACAAAACCTCATCGTCTTTTTGGGCACACATAATTAGTCCTAAGGACTCATGTAAGTGAGTTTATGATGTTTGACAAAAGGTTTTCCTAAGACACTTCACTTAAGCACTATCAATATGCTTCCCCAAATATTCTTAAATCACAAAGTTCCACACTAAATGAAGCTTCCAACAAATATATTCATGTTTTTGCTTCCAACAAAGTGTAGGAACTTGTATGGTTGGTATGAGGTTCCTACGTGCTGAAGTTTTTCTTTTCTTTTTAAGTTGTAATAGGCACGAGACCTGATGTTAATAGGAGATTGAAGATCTTATGTATGATGACCCTGTAAAACGGTGCCAATTGCACAAGGAAACTTTAACTCCAAGGGTCACTCCTCCTAATTTTGGGTTCTAGGGTCGAAAAAGGGGGTTGAGTTTCTCCTAACAATTCCTTTTGGTAGGCTAGTTCTTTTTTTGTAGGAAAACTATCTCTAAACAATTCTTCCTCAAAATTGTTTCTTTGTTGTGTTCTTAATTTAAGTTCCTTGATTCTCTCCTCAGGGTAGAAAATATCAGAGTCGAAAGATTGGTTGTTCATTTCATTGATGGTTTTGAAAAGAAGAGAATCGATAGTCTGCCTCATTGTTAATAGTTTGTTTATTCAGGCCGTGAACTTAGCGTGAGTAGAGTCAAGGGGTTCCTGAGGAAAGAATGATGGATTCGCATTCTTCATAGTAAAGAGTGGAATAGTCAATGGAAATTACGAACAAACATACAAAGAAAAGATAGGCTATAAGAAAGCTAATATGCGGAAATTAAATCTTACTTGAAAGGATTTAAGAAAGTATAACTAAGCTAAACTATGATCAAAACCTAACTATTCCCCAGGCGGCGGCGCCAAAAACTTGATGTGCGGTTGTCGTAGGACTTCTACACGAGAAGTTTTACAACTCCCTAGGCAGTGCACCTAATCGTTGTAGTGTAGTATGGGCAAGACTCGGGGTTGTTTATCGTTCACTCGAGGAATAGGTTGGGAAGGCTTGATCACGGTCTAACAGAATTCTAAGGGTTGAGGGAAGATTTTTTTTTGTATTTTTGTATTTTATAAAGTAGGGTAAAATCAATATAAATAAAGAAGAGTGGATAGATGTTTTAGCTATTAAACTAAATATTAATCTAAACTAAGGGTGATAACAATAAGATAAAAGATTGTGCTTATTTAATCATGTATTACTCCCTAGACTGCTTTTCCTAATGTTGTTGCCTTATCACACTTGTGATGATCTATGTAATTATTTCCTAAAGCGTGAACGAATTACACGAACCCGCCGTCTACTTAGTATGCCGCTAGAGCAACGCACATGCAAGGTAGTATGAAGACTATTACACGACCCCTAGGAGTTTACTAAGTGCATGTAAAATACATTAAAAGTGGATCAACCATATTAGGGGGCAAGGTAGTATGAAGACTGTTACCCGATGGTATCCTTTCTACACAATCACGTTTCCCTAGACATATCAACAACGATACAGACAAAAGCTGGTTTTCTAAGACCTAACGTGCACATCTATCACAAGAGCATTACCACTAAGACTACATTCTCGTGTTCATAAAAATCATAAATAAACACAATAATAAGCTTTAGCGAGCATGTTAAGAATAAAGCAAGAACAATAAATCAAACAACACATAGACATATTGAATGATTAAGTAAACCTTACTTGATTAAAACATGAATTGGAAGAGTTACAATAGGGTTTTTAGGCCCTAAAATCGTCTCCTACAGCTGCTAAACGAACTAGGGTTCGTACCCTCTTTTTATTCTAAAGTTACACACTCAAAACCCTAAATTCGGGTTTGTATATATAAGAAAATCGACGCGACGGCGTCGCATTTTAGTCGTGACGCCGTCATAAAATGAATCTTCTAGATTTTCTTTGAGATCGGTGCGGGCTGATGCCGGGCGTGAAATATGTGATGACGTCACTGGATGAGTTGTGATGGCGTTGTGTATAGTTGGTGACACCGTCTCCAGGCTCTGTGAGCACAAATCTTCAAGAGTCTTGGTGTTGGTTTGTAATCTCGTCCGTTTCATCTCCAAATGAGCCTAAGTCACGTGTAATTCATCTAAATGTCTTCTAAATGAGAAATACTTGAAAAGGAACGATTAAGTACCTATTTTGGGCATAAACACCCGATTTTGGGTTAAACGACCTCGAAAAGTGTTATTAAATGACACCTCTATCATTTCTTATCAGCAATCAATTTGAGTTTACCATTTTTTAAAAACAGGCCTATTTAGGATTGTGCCCTAGTACCGCCACATTCCGCTTTAATCTTATTGACTCCATCCTTTTGTACTTTTTTATTTCTGTTTTGATCCATTCATTGACGGTTTGCTCCGTGTGCTTATTTGGTTCACGTTCAGCCTCTTCAGATTCATACTCTGCTATGCTATCCGTGTCTCCTACAATATCCACATAAGGAGACTCATATCCAGACTTAGCACGTGGCTGGATAGGTTGGAAATAAGGAAGTAAAAGAGGTAATTCGTAGTAGAGATCAATCTTAGCCTCGTCAGAGTAATACAGATACTCCTTAGCCACACTCTTACTACTAAGATAACTGAAATCCGCACCTTCACTTCTTGTTTGATGAACATATTGTTTCTTCATCCTTGCTTCATACTCTATGTATTCGAAAATAGTCATGTTCTCGATATATTTTTCTGTTTTCATGTTTCCTGAAAGTTTTAACAAAAATTAGTAATGAAATTAAATAAATGCAAGAAATCAAATTACAACTAATTTTAGCTCCCCGGCAGCAGCGCCAAAAGCTTGATGCGTATTAATTATTAAATTAATTTTGCAAGTTTTAAATTTATAAAACTCGTCTACCAATGTCTACACGCACTAAGGGGCAGAGAACCCGGTCGTATTTAGTGCAGGACTTTGTAAATCTAAGGTCGTCCCAAGAGCTAAGTTGTATTAGTTTTAATTTGAAATGTGTTACGATTTTGAAAATGGTTTTAAATTGATTTGAGATCTTAATAGAAAATAAATGCGAAAAGTAAATGATTTGAGAACAGCCAGGGAGAAAGATGTACTAACCTAGTTATTTCATTACTAATGCTATGACATGTTTCCTAGTGTAATGTCTAGATATCATTTTTTAGTGGTTCTAATATCAACAGACTTGAATTGGCATTTGAGGTCTGTCCTATACTTCTTGCGATCCTAATTCCTCAATAGTCCTAAAGGTATGGAATCTGAGTTTTAGTGATTAAACTCCAGCTATCCTAAAGACCTGTCTATAACCTAGATAGATTATAAGCCCCCTCTGAAAGAGTTCCTGCGCTTTTTAAGTATTCAATGTGATTAAGGTAGTCATTTGATAAATTCCTATACTAGGTATAGATGCCAACCTACCCTAGTACCCTGCTGATCCTAAGTTCAATATATTAGCCTAATAAGAAGATGAACAATATCTAAACACCCTCAATACTATCAAAACTCAGGGATCAATGACAGACAATTAGGATATCTAATTCAAACGATAAATAAACGAGGAACAATCATAACATTAATAAATTCATAACTAGGCAAGCACTTAAAGTGCTTAGCTACTTATAGCAACAACAAAGTAAGAAATAATGAAAGAAATCTTGAATTGAAAAATCATAATTCTTATAGAATGTGTTTATGAATGATTAATGCTAAAAATAAGTAAAGTGACTTCTCCCTTATACTTTTGGTGGAATTCATCGACTTCTGGAAGCTTGTATCGCCCCTTGGTTCGGGTGGAAGGGTGATGTCAAAAATGTGCAGAATAGGGCTTTATGTATAAGTTTCGATGTTGTTACGCCATAACTGATGAAGTGGTTACGGCTTACCATGTTGATATGGCTTCTATATTCCAGCTTAAAATACGTTACGGCGTAACTGTAACGACCTTGATACACCTGTAAACTTTACATGATGAATTACCATCTTACCACGTGGTAGTTACGGCGTATTGGTACGTCTTGGTTACGCCGTAACTGTTGAAGATGTCTTATTTCTTCATTTACTTTAGATACGGCTTACCTCTTACGGTGGTTACGCCTTAACTAGCCTTGAAGATTCTCTTATGCTTGTTTTTCCATGTCCAAAATCCCACGTCTCTTACTCAAATACTCGTATTCTTCCTGGAAACAAAATATGAAGTGATTAAGCATCATTTCCAGGCATTTATACAATAATTACAAGCATTTTGATAGGGATTTTGATACCAAAAGGTATTAACTATTTGATGTTATCAATTGTACTTTGCGAAAGTCGCAATGCAATAGAGCATGTGACAAAGGCAAGCCGATACTGATCCTGATTGCCTCCAAGACAAAAAACATTTCACGGATGATTTCTACCTAAGTTTTCATGTGAATTTGAATTTCACGATTTAAAATTTTGTTTCTTCAACATCAATGATTTTCTTATGACGAATACGAGTTATAAGACCTTCTCGACTAATTTGGATAAGGGTTTTAATGTCATTTGGAGAGGGAGGAGTGGTTTTATAAAGACCATTTGAGGAAACACTAATTTCCAAGTGGTCAAGTGACCGCACCTAATCTGAGAAGAACAATGATCCCTTGATGAGATGTCATTTTATATCACTTTTTCGGGGCCCCCCCCCCAGGGCTCCCCACGGGGTAAACTCAGAAAGGGAAAAAAAGGAAATATGGAAATGGGGGGGGGGGGGTAGGTGTAAAATAATAATAAAAAAAAAAAAAAATTAATTAAAAAAGTTTTGGGGGGGGGGGGGTTTTTTTTTTTTTTTGGGGGGGGGGGGGTAAAATTTTGGATTAAGTAAAATAGAAAAAAAAAAAAAAAAAGAAACAAAAAAAAAAATTAAAAAAAAATTGGATGGGTTTTTTTTATTAGATGTTAAAAAGTTTGATATGGGTGGAAATTTTGTATTGAGAAGGTATGGGATATGGGTTATGGTTTTTATATTAGATATGTTTTTTTAAAATGTAGTAAGAGTAAATTATGAGAGATTGAGTAAGATTTAGTTAAGATATTGGATATGACAAAGCACAACGTAATAAAATCACTAATCGATAACGGAATGCTGACAACATAAACATGATCTAAAATTCCTTTCATATATCACGATAAAAACTCACACGTCATACGATTTTCATAATAATACAAACCTGAATTTAACGGTTAACTTAAATAAAAAAGTACATCCCTAGTTCAATTTAGCACTGTTAGGGACGATTTTAGCCTAAAACCCATTGTACTTCCTCCTCAACTCATGTTTTAATCATATAAGACGAAGTTAATCATTCAATATGTCTTTGTTGTGTGATTCTTATCTGTACTTGCTTTATCTAATAACATCTTGGCTAAACCTTTTATTGTGTTTTATTTATGATTGTCTAAACCTAGAATGTAGATCTAGTGGTGTTGCTCTTGTGATGGATGTGCTGTTAGGTCTTAGAAAATCAGTTTTTTGTCTGTCTCACTGTTATATGTCTAGAAAACATGATTGTGAGAAAGGCTACCATCAGTAACAGTCTTCATCCTACCTTCGCCCCTTATATGGTTGATCCACAACCAACTCTCAATATATTTCACATGCATTTAATATACTCTTAGGGGCCTTGTAATAGTCTTCATACTACCTTACTTGTGTGTTGCCTTAACGGAATATTAAATAGATGACGGGTTCGTGTAATTCGTTCATGACTTAGAAAATTATTACATAGATCATCACAAGTGTGACAAAGCAACAACACTAGGAGAAGCAATCTAGGAAGTAATACTTGATTAAATAAATACAGTCTTTTATTATATTGTTATCACCAATAGCGTAGTTAATATTTAGTTTAATAGCTAAAACCAAACCCCCTTTCAAATATATGATTTACTTGCTTTCCATAAAACAAAAAATACAAAAATAATCTTTTCTCGACCCTTAGAATTCTGTTAGACCGTGATCAAGCCTTCCCCACCTATTCCCTGTGTGAACGATAACAACCCCCCAAGTCTTTCCTATACTATTACTACAACGATTAGGTGTTCTGTCTAGAGAGTTGTAAAACTTCGTGTAGAAGTCTAACGACGACCGCATTAAGTTTTTGGCGTCGTCGCCTGGGGAATAGTTAGGTTCTGATCATAGTTTAGCTTAGTTCTACTCGCTTGAATCCTTTCAAGTGAGACTTTAATTTCTGCATATTAGCTTTCTCGTAGTCTATCTCTTCTTTGTATGTTTGTTCATAATTTCCATTGACTATTCCATTCTTCACTATGAAGAATGCGAATCCATCTTGTTCCACCCCTAATAGGGAGTTTCTTAGCCCTATGAAAAAGAAAGAAATTAAGTCATGGCTCGAGGATAGTAGGATCATTAACTCATTAGACAGGTCAAATGAAATTGAATACTTTGATACCTTCCCCACCATGGAGGAATTAGAATATCACGAGTGGCTTTTGAAATATCCCAAACCATCTTGGGTAAAGGCAAAGATAAGAACTGGAAATTTAAACAACATTAAGATCTCTTGCAAAATAGGTCACTTCCTCAAAAGACAAGCCTACATTGATTTAGAATCACCAATTAATGTTATGTCTAAGCAACATTATAATAAGATCATGAGTAAAAGGCTAGAGTCGAGACAGAAACCATCCAACCATAGTACGAACAACAACTTTGTAGGGTGAGTCAAGGGTTTAAAAATTTTCATAGGAAATTTCACATATGAATTTAATTTCATGATTTTGGAGGACACCACTAGCATTATAGACCACCACCTAGGAGAAGTAGTTTTTCGAAAACCATTTGCAAGGAATACTGGTCTTGTTTATGATCAGGAAGAGGGAACGGTTACTTTCGAAAAAGATAACGAGAAAATCACATTTAAGATGCCTCATAAGATGGAAGCACTACATATTGACTATTAAAAAAAAAAACTTGATTCCCCTATCCCACCCTATGTCCGTGGGATAATGACGATCCCATGAAAACCTATTACTCGAGAGTCTGACCTTAGGAACCCAAGTACAAGGAATGACAAAAGTATAAGCAGAAATTCGAACCTACATGAAATTAGAAAGAAAGGCAAGAGACGCAAACGAAAGTCACGTAAGGACGTGTGACTTCGAGTCTAGCTAACAAGACTCTAATAAGAAAAAGCGCTCTTGGAGGCAACCAAATTACTTTTCCCGCTATTAGAGTGTCATGTGTTTTTAATCTCTAAGTTTATTTTATTTGTGTTTGAACCTATCTGGTTAATCATGCTTTGTTTTGTTTTTAACCTCGTCTTAATTTCAATCAAAGATATTTTGCAAATTATAATGTAGGGGAATTTATCTGGCTCATCGAGCCATGTTTAAACCTGTTAAATAAAGTGTTTAGATTAATTCACGCATTTTCGATCATATAATTGAATTGTTAAATCTCAGTTTAAGCACTATGTTACAAGAATTAACGTATGGAACAAGTGCAGGAATTTTTTTATCAACAAAACAAAATTTTGTTTTCACAGAACGTGAGACGACTACACGATTAGCACGCGACGCTGTCACCACGACACCTTGACGGGGTCATAAACCCCCCAACCCTACCGGTGTCAAGCGCCTGGTCTAGAAAACTTCAAGTTTTATAATTATTTTTGAAAATAAAACTTGCATAACATTTAAAATATGTATTCTTCTGTTATAAACTACAAAACCAAATGAGTTTTAATCAATTCTCTCATCCTTCCATACTACTTTATTGAGTTCAACCCCTAAATTCATATTGTATATTGTCTAATCGCACATTTTATGCTTGGTTAGTTTCTTTGGCTTGAACAGGTGATATTTGATGAGAAGAAGCTGAAGTTCTTAGAAGATTCATTGGAATGATTCGTGGAAGGACGATTAACCATTTTTCACATGTTTCTTCTTCTTATTGAGCAAACAGGGTAGTATTAGTTCTTTTCCTTGTGTTCTTTTCCCTTTATTCAGGTTTACGGGACTTCTATAGAACATTAGAGACAATGTTCAATTTTAGTGTAGGGGGGAAAAAGCCTTAAAAACTATCTTTCATTTGCCATTTACTTGTCCTTACAATGAGGGTATAGATCGAATCATAGCATAAAAAGGTGAATTTAATACCCAAATTAATGTTTTTTATGACAACATACCAACAAAACCGAGTATTATTAGTGCGTCTCATGGAGAGGAATTTTATACCTGAGACAATAACCCTCAGAATTCCACCTAAAAATGTAAGGATCGCCTTAGATTCTATATGAAATTGTATCTATAATTGATATCCAAGATAGTTATACCTTTATTTTCTTGAGTTCAGGAGTGGGCAGTCACATGTGTCTATGTCCTCGTTACGGATGTGTACATGTGGTTATCTCGCTTTTCTGGACATTGAGATCGTATTAAATTATATGAACGTTCGGTAGCATATAAATTCAAGAACTTTTTAGTGTGATGCATCCCGAACCGCATAGTAAGTATAATTTTCTTGATAATAGTCATAAGGATAACCCATGTTTTAAACCTGTACACTTTTTATGAATGGTCACACCGATCATATTAACGATCCCACACCCTTCCATACACTTATTATTATGCAAGATACCCATAGTGACAACCCTCGCGAGCCTATCTTTTTCACGTTCTTGTAATTTTCTTTGGATTCCAGATTATTAATGAAGAGCATTGTCACCCTTAAACCAATCGTTACACCCAAATCGCCTTAGCCTACCTTTTATGTACTCATTTTTAGTACGTTATTGTGTTTAACCCAAGTTAATTATTTGAGTACATGGTTGCTAAGTCCTTATCCTTGTAAATTATTTTAGGACGATTGAGATCATGGTAGTATTCAATTCGCGGAAGAATGAGAAAAAGTAAGTCAAATAACCCAATATGGTTTGTTAAATAATCTCCATGTTATTTTGATCCACCTCAAATCGGGTCATTAGATAGATTGTAAATATCGAGCATGTAAAAGCTCAAGTGTAGGGGTACGTATTATAAACCCCATGTGATGTATTATGTTATTTAAAAAAAGAGAAAAGAAAAAGAAAGAGATTGATGTAGAGTTGTGTAGAGTTTGTAGATCTTCGTCCGAGTCTTGGCTTAGCAACCAAACCAAAGTGTATTCGTGTAAATAATTAGCTAACCCTTCCACTCTAAATTCACCCAAAGCCACCCAAATGTATCCCATCCATTTCCGTTTCCATTATATGTTATCTTACACCTACACCCCCACTCTTAAAAGACCTCTATAATATAATAATAATACTTGCACCTAGCGTGGAGGTTTGAACTTTACCACGTCTATGGTAATTTATATGCTATGACAGGTAATGAGTGTTGATTTTTCGTTTCCCCCATATGTTATAATTTATTATACAACCGAGTGAAAGAGAGAATCCCAAACACTTATGTGAGGTGCTAGTATATACTTTCCGTGCTTTTAATTACGAGGTCTAGAAGGTTGTGTTATAAAATACTTTTAAAGAGTAGGTAAAATGACCCCTCATATTGTTATTGTCTAGGTAGAAAAGCCCATTTGCTTGAGGACAAGCAAATCCCAAGTGTAGGGGTATTTGATGAGGTGTCATTTTATACACTTTTTCGGGGTCGTTTAACCCCCTAAATTGTGCATTTATGCCCAAAATAGGTACTTTCGAACGCGTATTCGGTTGCACGAAGATTATAAGAGTTTTCCTATGATCTTGAGGCTCTTTTCTGACCTTCTAGGCTCCTTTATTCGTCTCTTGGTCGACTTGGTGGTTTAGGGATTCACTTGCATGATTAAAATTGAGTATTGGGTCGTCTATATATAGGGTCTGGAAACAGGTCGATACGCCGTATCCATCGATGTGAGATACGGCGTATTGGGGATTTCTTAGAGTAAGGACCACGTTTGATATCTTCCAGAATCTTCGTGTATAATAATCATTGGATACGACGTATAAAGGCTTCTGGATATGGCGTATTGGTCTTTATTCTTCTATGGTCTTTGGTGAGTGCAAGCACGGATATGATGTATCTTCCTTGATGGATACGGTGTATTGATGTAAAACTAGTTGATTCTTCTTCATTGACCAAAGTATTATATACGGCGTATTGTTCATGTGGATACAGCGTATTCTTCAAAGTTAGGCAATGGTCTTTTGATTCGTCAAAGTCTTGGATACGTCGTATAGGTCTAGAATAATACGGCGTATTTGCTGTCAGATCAGTAGACTTTCTCGAACTCTTCATATATGCTCCAAAATGCGTGCCTTTTAGCTAATCTTCACCAAGTACTCCATAATTACTGCAATTCTCAAATACAAACGATTAAGCAACAATTCTTTGAAATAATTAGATAAAATGGGTTAATTACATGAGATAAATGATGCTATAAAATAGACGTTATTTGATGTCATCAATCACTGTTGATATGTCTATGAAAACATGATTGTGTAGAAAGGATACCATCGGGTAACAGTCTTCGTACTACCTTGCCCCTAATATGGTTGATCCACTCTTAATATATTTCACATGCATTTAATATACTCTTAGGGGCCTTGTAATAGTCTTCATACTACCTTACTTGTGCGTTGCCCTAACGGAATATTAAATAGACGGGGGGTTCGTGTAATTCGTTCATGACTTAGGAAATAATTACATAGATCACCACAAGTGTGACAAAGCAACAACACTAGGAGAAGCAATCTAAGGAGTAATACATCATTAAATGAATACAATCTTTTATTATATTGTTATCACCATTAGTGTAGTTTATTATTTAGTTTAATAGCTAAAACCAAACCAAATCTCCAAACATATGATTTACCTGCTTTCTATAAAATATAAAAATACAAAAATAATCTTTCCTCAACCCCTAGAATTCTGTTAGACCGTATCATCGTAGATCCTTAACATTTAAACTAAAAACACAAATGCCATATCAGAAAGACACTTGCTTAATTGGTTTTTAGAGAACTGATAAACTTGCAATAGTAACGATATCAATTACGTGATTTACAAGAGAAATGGTGAAAAAAGAGCCTATGACGCAGCTTTAGGTGTAGTTTGTTTTTTTCCAATAATCACTTCTTTCCACTTCTTTCCTTGGATTTGTTTGGTTTTTTGTAAACTTAAGTGCTAAAAAACACTTTTTACCTCTTCACTAATTCAGACAAAATCTTTCACTTTTTGTCTTTTTTTTCACTTCTTTATACAATAATTGAATAATTCAAACTTTTTTTGGGTTTATAAATTTTCATACGTTTTCAACCGTCTTTATCCATTTTTGTACATTTTCTTACGTTTTCATCCGTTTATCTACTATTTTCTATGATTTGTACGCTTTTGTCCATTTTTCTATGGTTTTCTACGTTTTTGTTTGTTTTTATACGTTTTCGTCCGTTTACGTATGTTTTTGTCTGTTTTCGTTCGTTTTCGTACGTATTCTTACATTTTTGTTCGTTTTCGTCCGTTTTCTTACGTTTTCGTCCGTTTTCGTACGTCTTCGTTCGTTTTCGTTTGTTTTCGTTTGTTTTCGTACTTTTTCATATGTTTTCTAACGTTTTCTTATTTATGACTCTCTGTTCGTCCCCGCTCGACCTCCGTCATACATGGTTCATTCTTCCAAACTATTATCACCAACATTATGGCGACTGACAAACAAGCTAGACAGCATTTTACGCTGTTTTGATTGTGACAATCCACAATTTCAGGTCATTTTACGTCAATAATCTCAAAACTAATTACTTTGAACTTTTACGTGTTTACTTTTAATTTCAACCACTAAGTTAAATCGCGTAAACCAAAAAACAACAAATAACATAAAAAACAAATAAAAGTTTACGTCAAATAAGTGTTATATAATTATTCCGAAGATAATTTATAACTTTTCGTATTTTATTTTTATACTTTACGTAAAACGTTTACATTTCGCGTTATGATCTTTCATGCATGCATGTAAACTATACCACCTTTACCAATACCCACAATATTTATACCTTATCAAAAATTAATTATTCCCCTCCCCATTATACTCATATAAAATGGACCTCTTAAGTTAGTATACATAAAATACCATCAAATCCTATACTACACAAAATCAATACCAACTAGTACCTCATTTCACCAACTAGAACTCTTTTTCTTCTAAGATACTTACACACTCAACACATCCTGACCTCTCTTACACAAGCCCACGCCCCCTCCCCACCCTAAATTTCTTGGATAATTGGTACCTTGTGTTCCCTAGATATTTTTCATATATAAGATGATGCATACAACTAGTTTCACCAACACATATTCACTTGCCAAAAATCACAAAATCTCTTTTTCTCTCCCACATATCTCACGACTCAAAATAAGCTAGAAAAGCTTCCATTGTTTTCCATTTACTTGATATTTCAAGCATACAAGTGTGTTCAAGGATAATATCTAAGGTGTTTTCAAGTTTGGGTTTCAAGATTTAAGTTAGGGTTTCAAAAAATTCAATTTGGGTTTTATAAAGTTTTTTGGTTAAAAATCAAAGCCTAGGTTTTATTTGTGTTCATAAGCTTTGTAAGCATTTTCAATCTTCTTTTGTGATTTTTATACATCTTGATTATGTTTATACATATTTGTATACTTACATTATTTATCTTTACACATAAACATCTTAATTATAATTTTATATCATCAACTAGTAAACTTTTATAAAAATTTGCAAAGAAATCAAGAACACAACTTACTTATGATTATTAAACATGTTGTTAAGTTTGCTATTCATAATTTAGCTTATTTGATTTTATAAGTTATTTCATTATACTATGAAGTGTTTGATAGGATTAGGTTAGTTTGGATATGTTGATTGTGAAGGAGGTTGAAGTGGTTAGATTAGAGGTTGTGTTGTAAAAATGAGGTTAGATTAAAGTTTTTAGAAGGTATAAATACCCCTCTTTACAGCTGGTTTTAAACAAAATGGTATAAATTTTTTAACGAGTTAAAACCTTATAAATATGCTAGTTCATATTAATATGATTTCGGGCATATAAAGAACTCGAAAAACGGATGTAAAACGAAGAAGTTATGGTCAAAATAAGATTTTAAACAATACCGGCAAATCCAGTTTTTTTGGCGAATCTGGTAGAATTTGATTTCGTAATTTTAACCCCTTTCGATTCTGAACCGGCTTACGTATAAAACTAGAAACTTGCTCAGAAGGATTTTTTGGTTTAGTATTGCGAGTTTTGAAGCCCGAAAATGTAAAACGGAAGAGTTATTCTTAATCAAACTTGGACTATTTTTCGGATAATGACATGAAAATTTAGGCATACTTTTTTACAAATGTATGTTTTTGACATGAATAGTAAAATAGTGTTTTCGGACGTTTTAGGGTCTGTTTGGACTATAAAAACCTTAGGAAATAATATAGCATCACTTATATAATTTTTATACGCGTTTTAAATTTTATACATATTATTTAAGGTGAGTTTTAAACTAGTCTACATATATATTGACATTGTAAAAAATTAATAAAAGTGGTAAACTTAAGGAAATCATTATTTTGATTTATAAGCTAAGTCAAACTATTAGGTGATAATATAACAAGATAAATTACAATGCATTTTTTTATGTTTACATGCGTTATTTTAAATCGACCTATAATTAAAATAGGTTGCATATCGGTCCTTTGCGACGACATTCCTTATTGATTTTTCAAAAATCAATTCTATCACTTAAGGTGAGTTTCATGGCCCCTATTTTACTTTTTTTAAATATTTTGGGCGAGAATACATGCTCATTCACAAACTCCTTTACATACTCGTTTACATACTTATTCACAAACTCGTTTACATACTCATTCATAAACTCGATTACATACTCGTTTACATACTCGTTTACAAACTCGTTTACTTACTCTTTTAAAAACTTGTTTACATGCTCGTTTATTTTATAACACTGTGATTACTTTTCAAGACTTTGTGAGTTTATATCCCCGCTTTAACTTGTTTTACAATTATTTTACAAATCTCGAGGTGAGATACATTGCTTGTTTTCACTTATGGACGCAAATACTTTACTTTCTTTCAAATGATTATGGATTAGCCTAAGTAGCGCTAATCTACTATGCCCGAATTATCATGAACCGTTAATTACTTCGTGTAAGCGCGTGTATTATAAATAGATCTATTAGGATTGACATCCCCGTCTAGGATTGGTGCCAAACATGGCCAACGGTCGTATAGCATGTCGGATTGCGGGTGTCTCACTTTGGACACTCTCTAGGGTACTTTGATTGTCTGAAATTGATTGTCATTCACTGGGGCACTTACTTACTTTGTCTGAAATTGATTGGGATACATAACTTTATCTAGTTTCGGTGTCATGAGCTTAGTGCAATCGTAATCACTGCTTCGAATATTTTATACCATGCAATACATACTTTACACCTTGCGGTCCAACTTTGTTACTTACTTAAACCTATAAACTGACCAACTTTATGTTGACACTTTTAAGCATGTATTTCTCAGGTGAATAAACTGCTTGATTTTCTTGATGTGCATTGGAGTCTAAACTTTTCAGGTGTTCATTCATGGATTTCTACTTGCATTCAAACTATCAATCTTGTGGTATTATTTTTAGTCTTTCATTTTGATGCTACTTTGGGACAAATATTATAACTTTTAAAATTTTAATTAAATTAACGATATTATCTTTCAAACGACTCATTTAAATGGCGTTCTCTTATATCTTGTGCTATTATATTATGAAGTAACACTCCCGGTCACTTTTCTGCTGCGACCTATTTAGGGGGTGTTACAGTTTGGTATCTAGAGCCAAGGTTATAGAGAACTAGGTTGCATATTTTACCTAGACTATAACCGTTTTCATAAACATTGCATCACATAAAAAAATTTCATGTGCATACACTACTTGCTTACATGATTTATATACGTGCTTACCTCCTCTTGCGTATATTTTCACTTGTCTTATCTTTGCCTGCGTGCTCTTTTTTGCCTATATGTGCATTACGTGTACCTTATATATACGCGTTACTATCATTTATACTTAAGGCAAGATAATACTATAAACTCGTATGTCTTAAACATTATTTTAATATTAATTTATCACCTTATAAAACTATTTTGATACTGCTTTATGCATACCGTTAATTTAACGAAAATGAGCATTGCATCGTTAGTCCTCAATTATACTTAGCCTGATCACCTATGTCTAATTCAGGAAGAACCATGTCATGCTGAGAGTAGTCACCTTAAAAATTTTGGCAAAACCAATTTTTGACTTATATCCCCGAAAAGCAAAGCTTTGTGTGCGTATTCATAAATGTGTCTGTTATAGGAAACAAAATTAGAAATCATAGTAACTAAGTAGATCTTTACTCCACCTTACTACATAGATTCAACATCATCTTACGCCAAATCCTATGTCGAAAAGTTGAGACGCAGCGCTAGTCACCATAGGACAATCCGCCAACGAGCTTACTCGTCATTAAGGAAATTAATAAAGCACCTATTCAAAGTCGGCATAATGTCGTAGAACTTAGTATTGGTAACGCCATCATAGGTATAGATTAGTTATCACCCTGAAAGGACAAGTATCGTGGTTGATGCTCTAAATCAAAAAGAACGAAGAAAGTCGCTAAGAGATAAACTTTGGCCATAACGATAAATTTGAACCTACCGTCACAGATCCTGGAATGCTCAAGTTAAGCGATTAGGAAAGAAAATGTTGAGAACAAAAATCTTCATGGTATAAACAAAGAGTTGAAACTCTTCCCAATGATACTCTATGTATTAAGAAAACAAAGTTGATTAACACGTTTTAGGAGGATTAAGATAAGTATACACACCTCTTCACCAACACCATACCGGGAGACAACTCGAACTAAATTTAGGAACGAAATTATTTTAACACGGGGAGACTGTGACAATCCGTATTTTTTAGGTCATTTTGTGTCAATAAACTCAAAACTATTTACTTTGGACCTTTACGTAATTACTTTTATTATAACCGTTAAGTTAAATCGCATAACTGAAAATCAACAATTAACATAAACCGGCATTGAACAAATAAAAGTTTACGTCAAATAAGTGTTATATAATTATTCCGAAGATAACTTAAAACTTTTCGTATTTTATTTTTATACTTTACGTAAAACGTTTACATTTCGCGTTATGATCTTTCATGCATGCATGTAAACTATACCACCCTTACCAATACCCACAATATTTATACCTTATCAAAAATTAATTATTCCCCTCCCCATTATACTCATATAAATTGGCCCTCTTAAGTTAGTATACACAAAATACCATCAAATCCTATACTACACTAAATCAATACCAACTAGTACCTCATTTCACCAACTAGAACTCTTTTTCTTCTAAGATACTTACACACTCAACACATCCTTACCTCTCTTACACAAGCCCACGCCCCTTCCCCACCCTAAATTTCTTAGATAACTGGTACCATGTGTTCCCTAGATATTTTTCATATATAAGATGATGCATACAACTAGTTTCACCAACACATATTCACTTGCCAAAAATCACAAAATCTCTTTTTCTCTCCCACATAGCTTTCAACTCAAAATAAGCTAGAAAAGCTTCCATTGTTTTCCATTTACTTGATATTTCAAGCATACAAGTGTGTTCAAGGTTAATATCTAAGGTTTTTTCAAGTTTGGGTTTCAAGATTTAAGTTAGGGTTTCAAAAAATTCAATTTGGGTTTTATAATGTTTTTTGGTTAAAAATCAAAGCCTAAGTTTCATTTGTCTTCATAAGCTTTGTAAGCATTTTCAATCTTCTCTTGTGATTTTTATACATCTTGATTATGTTTATACATATTTTTATACTTACATTATTTATCTTTACACATAAACATCTTAATTATAATTTTATATCATCAACTAGTAAACTTTTATACAAATTTGCAAAGAAATCAAGAACACAACTTACTTATGATTATTAAACATGTTGTCAAGTTTGCTATTCATAATTTAGCTTATTTGATTTTATAAGTTATTTCATTATATTATGAAGTGTTGGATGGGATTAGGTTAGTTTGGATATTTTGATTGTGAAGGAGGTTGAAGTGGTTAGATTAGAGGTTGTTTGGTAAAAATGAGGTTAGATTAAAGTTTATGGAAGGTATAAATACCCCTCTTTACAGCTGGTTTTAAACAGAATGGTATAGATTTTTTGACGAGTTAAAACTTTATAAATAAGTTAGTTCATCTTAATACGATTTCGGGCATATAAAGAACTCGAAAAACAGATGTAAAACGAAGAAGTTATGGTCAAAATAAGATTTTAAACAATACCGGCAAATCCAGTTTTTTTGGCGAATCTGGCAGAATTTGATTTCGTAATTTTAAGACCTTTCGATTCTGAACCGGCTTAACTATAAAACTAAAAACTTGCTCAGAGTGATTTTTTGGTCTACAATTGCGAGTTTTGAAGCCCAAAAATGTAAAACGGAAGAGTTATTCTTAATCAAACTTGGACTATTTTTCGGATAATGACATGAAAATTTAGGCACACTATTTTTACAAATGTATGTTTTTGACATGAATAGTAAAACCGTATTTTCGGACATTTTAGGGTCCATTTGGACTATAAAAACCTTAGGAAATAATATAGCATCACTTATATAATATTTATACACGTTTTAAACTTTATAAATATTATTTTATAAATTAACTAGTCTACATATATATTGTCATTGTACAAAATTAATAAAAGTGATAAACTTAACGAAATTATTATTTTGATTTATAAGCTAAGTCTAAAACTATTAAGTGGTGATATAACAAGATAAAATACAGTGCATTGTTTTATGTTTACATGTGTTATTATAAATCGACTTATAATTAAAATAGGTTGCATACCGGTCCTTTGCGACGACATTCCTTATTGATTTTTCTAAAATCATTTCCATCACTTAAGGTGAGTTTCATGACCCCTATTTTACTTCTTTTAAATATTTTGGGGGATAACACATGCTCATTCACAAACTCGTTTACATACTCATTCACAAACTCGTTTACATACTCATTCACAAACTCGATTACATACTCGTTTACATACTCATTTACAAGCTCGTTTACTTACTCGTTTACAAACTTGTTTACATGCTTGTTTATTTTATAACACTGCGATTACTTTTCAAGACTTTGTGAGTTTATAGCCCCGCTTTAACTTGTTTTACAATTACTTTACAAATCTCGGGGTGAGATACATTGCTTGTTTTCACTTATGGACGCAAATACTTTACTTTCTTTCAAATGATTACGGATTAGCCTAAGTAGCGTTAATCCACTATGCCCAAGTTATCATGAACCGTTTGTTAGTGCAAATATTACGATATTTAAACTAAACAAGTCCTTTGGTTTTAATAATGACAAACAAGTAACTTGTAATACATAACGTAAAATGAGCAAGTTACGCGTGATCACAACTCATCAACGCATACATTCATCAACACCTCTCGACGTCTCGAGTCTACTCATGCTTCAACAAAAGGTATGAATATGTTTGTTAAGTTGCATTATGATCAACCTAATTAACAAACCAACCTTTGTAAGTTTACTTACACTTAATAAGTAATTAATCACATTAGAGAATAGGATAAAACTTAATTACTTAGTTAACTAACACAAGATCTTTCTTCTAGAAGAAATCTTCCATATTAGGAAACAATCTTGGAAGATCAAAACATGTCTAGCCATATTAGATAATAGGACAAAATAATTAGGGAATAAAGACAAAACTAATTATTCTTGCTTAACCATTTTTGGAAACAAATCTTACAAGATCTTTTCTAATATAGCAAATCTTACCATTTTAATGTTAAGCTTGATTTCTCTTCTAGAACAATATCTAATCAGATTTTATAAGTACAATAAAGATCTAAGCAAAAGATTTAAAAAGATTTGAAAAGATTTTTAACAATTTTGAAATTGGACCGTGCGACCCACGGATCCACCTAAAAGGCAGACGGATCCACCATCCCTGGATCCGTAGCACCTTGACGGCCAAGTTTTGGGTTTTCTATAAATACCACCCATTTGCTTAGTTTTTGACCCAAGCTTTTCACAACCTTTCTTCCACATTATTACACACATTTAGGATCATTATAAACAAGTTTTTATAATGTAAAAACACAATTAATCATATCATCAAAACCCCAATAACCCTTGATCATAATGCTTCTAACTTTCATTTGTTGCAAGCATGATTCTAAATGATCCTCCATTTAAGCATGCTTATAGATCTTTCCATCATCATCCACCACATACTTACACATATGAAGATCCATCACAACAAGCCAAGAGACTTGTCATCTTCATCAACAACATCATGCTTAGTGATCTTGACATTTTAGATTAGGCTTTTACATCCAATTGACAATTATATCTTAGATCATCATTATACACATTTGGTATCAATCATTATACAACAAACTTGATGTTAGGTGGTTTATGTGTTTAGGCCATAAAACACAAGGTTTGTTATGTTGGGTCATAAAACATAACGGGTTTGGTTGTACCCGAAGAAGGACTCGGTATTTAGCTTAGTACCGGATAAAGTGTAAGCGACGTTAGGTTGGTTCTACCTCAAAGTAGGACTCGGTATTTAGCTTAGTACCAGATAAAGTGTAAGCGACGTTGTGTGGTTTTCTCCGCCTTAAAGGAGCTTGTTGATTTAGTGAAGTAACTCTCGAGTTGGGTACTCGAGGAGTGGAGTAGGGCGAAGAGGAGCTTCGTAGCCGAACCACTATAAATCATCATGTCTGGTTTGCACTTTCTTTTACTTATCGCTTTACATTTATATTTGCCTTTATCGCTTTATGTTTATGTTTGCATTGCATCTATGTTTGTGTTGTATATTGTATTGTGGTGATATGCTTTGTTTGATGTTATTTATTATAGTTGTTGTAGTATAAACTTGATTGGTTGTTTGATACAAAAGTCTTAAGTTTATAATGGAAACGTATTCACCCCCTCTACGATTTTACAATTGGTATCAGAGCCACGTCGCTCTAGTTTTCAAAACAAATGGTTTTTAAAATAGAGCACGGTCCATGTATCAAATTTCCTATCAAGCGACACATAATGTGAAAAGTTCTTTGTTTAGTAGTTACAAGTTTTGGTGTTAAATATAAAGATTTACATTAGCTTGATGGTCTTTTAAAGTATCCCAAACAAAAGGAATAATGTGTCTAAAAGTAAAATAAATGATTCTGCCAAAATTTCACCACGTGTTTGACCTACGGATCCACCAAACCCTGGATCCGTCCATGTAGATCCGTCGTTATGGTTTTTAGTTTTTGTCGAACTTTAAAAATTCATAGAAAATCAACCGTGCGTCAGATTTTGATGATTCAAAAACCAAAATTGAAGAATTTTGAATGTATTTTCCAATGGAATGGGTCTCAAGTATTAATTCAAATTTTAAATTAGTCAAATAAGCAAAATGCCATAGAGTGCCCAAAACTAAAATTTTATTTTAGCGTAAAAAGTTGATTTTAACCTTTCCTTTCGAGTTCGGGGTCACTTTCTAGTTGGTTTACTTTTGAAAGTTGGTGTATTTTATCATTGAAAAGTAAATGTATTCTTCAAACTTACTAATAGAGAGAAAAAAAAATTATTTACAAATAAAATCAAGCTATGTTTACATTGTTATATTTAATACACAAAACGAAGTGTAGTATTTATGTGTGTTATGCTAAATGATTATTTGTTCTACTTTGTATCTTAATATTGTTAATTAAACTCTTGTATGCTTTTTTTTATTTGTAGGTGCAGCTTTTCTTTGCTTGTTAGCATATTTTGTTATGTGCTGGTAATTTATTAGTGTTCTTGTATTTCGCGTCTAATTGATCCTTTTGGTTGTCTCGTCTTGCATATAAGGTTGGACTCATTGATTGTGCATTGCATATAGGTATTAGATCCATTATGATTACAAATGTGTATAATCAACCAACATTTTGTAAATACCTAGAAACTTAGCGCGCTAACCCACTTAGGATTGAGACTGGAAGCTAAGCAAGTTTGTCAAACCTTTTATCACAATATTGTCTCGCACGATTTGTAAATCCTTTAGTTAGGTTAACCCACTTAGGATTGATAGCTAAGCAAGTTTGTCAAACCTTTTGAAAAATATTGTCTAGCACGATTATCGTGTTGCTAGTTCATGTTATAAAATGTGTCACCACAATATGTTAAACACTTTTATTTTATCAAAATCTCAAGATGGTCTCTAGGATATGTCATCATATTATCTTGCTTAAACATAGGTTGTCTAAACAAGAGAAAATATCATAATAACACATTAGTATATAAGAAAAGGAAAATCTGTTTTTCAAACTTAGTTTGTGCTTGAATTAGTCTAATTCACAATCACAACTAATAAATATTTTGGTTAAAATAAACTTAGAATTTCTTGTAATTCTAAATTTGAAAGAATAACTTGAAAACACTTTCATTTTGAAGTTTTATCTTCGAATAAATTTTCACATTAACATTAACTTGAAATGAAAATATTCGCTCTTGTCAAAAGCTTGAAAATATTATATAAACATGTAGTAGTTTCGAAAAAGATTCGTAATGCTTAAAAATGACTAAGATAATTTTGTGAACTCTTTAGAAGTCAAAATCTAGGCATATTGTGCATAATAATTAATAAGTTTTTCTCACATATAAAATATACGACAATACCAAAGAAACAAGTAAACTCATCATTTTAAATAATCTCACACTTAAGACTAGTCTTAGTCTTAATAAAACACATTAGGAAAGTATTTTTTTATCTTTTAAATGAGTGTTAGTGAGGGTCAAGAAAGATTTCAGATATATGTCGATTCATTATTCAAATTATGATTGATATTATCTTTCGAATCTTTTTGCCAAGTTCTTTTGAGTTTGGATATGAAATCGGATTCATTAGTTGTCTAGCTTCAAGATTATATCAAAACCATAACAAAATATATTATCTCAAATCTACATACTCAATCACATTAGGTTGATATGAAAATAATGTCATCCCTTTCCAAGATGAAAAGAATATACATCGGTTCATAACTCACACTTATATTGAGTCTACATGTCTAATAGGTGTGTTCCTATTATTAATAATAACATGTTTAAAATGCATGTCAAAGTAGGATTGACGACTTGGATGTTTCATCCGAGATATTCAAGTAATTTACCTTGCAATGCATTTGGTAAAGTTGTCATTTCTGAAAAACTAAACACGAGCAAATACACAATATATGTAACTTTTCTCATACAATTCAAAAGCACGAATCAAGACTCAAACTTTTTGTTATAACATTTTCCCTCTATACCAAATAAGCATAACAATATTTTTAACTAAGTGTTTAAACCGAGAACAATTCAATTATCTAAGATTAGGATTAGGAATTGTGGAACATATTATATAAACCATTATTTTTCTTTCTTTCTATAAGTGATTGTAAGTGGACTTCGAATATAAAGACGATTATTATTCAAACGATAATTAATCTCATTATTCTATCCAATTACAAATGTTCGAAATATGAACATGGATTCGAGATTAGAATTTATCTAGATAACGGAAATATCAATAAAATGACCATAGATATTTTCCGAGTCTACACGTTTAACTATTTTTAGTTATTACATAAAATTACGAAATCAATCGTAAGACGAAAAGAATAATCATCGAATTGCAATTCACACTTGTATTGACGATGCTTTGTTACGTCTAAATGTTCATAAAGCTTGTGTTATTAGCAATGGTCAAAAATATGCTAAAAGCTAACACACTCCTAGTAGGATTGACATCGTTGAAATTTCATCTGGAAATTCACGACAACTTCCACGTTACGCTCAAAACTTGGACGTCAAATCTAAAAGTTCAAACAAAGAACCCTTATAACATATATAAGCTTCTTCCATTACTAAAAAGTTAACACCATCACCTAAATAACAAGAAATTATGTTTTGTCTGTTTTTAGACAACTTTACGACCTACAGATCCTCCATATGGAGATCCGTCTTTGATTTAGGTAGATCCACCTGTGATCATCAAATTTAAATATATTCCTTTTGTCATTTTGTACTTATCTAAGGTCTAACAAATATGTAACTAACCTTTAGTACATCATAATTTCTATAATTAAAAATTCACAATATCTATTGAGGTAAATAACCTTTATAAGAATACTTTCAAGAGATATGCAAAGGTGCATTCTTAGAACGCTTTAATGTAGCACATTCCACCTTGTCACACTTAAGTATACTCCTAAGTCCTAGAAGACTCAATCTTGTTTAAACTCACGATATCTTGCTTGCTTTCTTATTTAACCCTAGGATTGTACACGTCATGATTAGGATTATGAGAACCAGAATTGAAACATATTAGTTGAGTCATATTAGGCCAAGTATTAGTGGACAATTCAAATTTCGTCTTTTGCATACAACCTTCATTAGGCAAACGCGGGAATTCTACTTTATTCAAAAATAAGAATGACTACTTGAGAATCTATTGCACTAGAAATTCAATTTAACCTAATGGTTGAATTGCTTCTGGGAAGGAAGTTGGGTTCATGGTATAACCCGTAAAAATGATCGTGTTTAGCCTGAATTGAGCACCACTAGTGATAGTCTCATATTCATTCTCTAACTTGATTAAATGGCTATTTCTAAATATGCCTAATGTTAGTCTACATTGATGAACTTTGTTTTTATTAGGATTGCTCATTAAACAAGTAGTAATTAGGATTCTCCTTAGTCGACCTAGATTACTTGCATATCGCATACGTATTTTTGTGATTTCAAAATGTTAACTTGTTCTCGTGAAATATGATTATATTATCTTCATGCTAGTTTGATAATCAGTGATTACTTGCTTAATTCTTGAATGCATAATTATTTAGATGGCTTTTTTTGGTTAGCAATCCCGGATTAATATCTATAAGTTTATATTTATGATACGTGTTATTAAATGTTAAATGGTAACATGTTTTGTATGATATATATGTGTGTGACATAATCGTTGTTTTATGTAAGCTTTTACATGATCTACGTGATTCTCTTATGCACCCACACTATATCATTAGGTCCGCATGTCTAGATAAACATATAGACGTCACATAATATCGTACATCAATATCTTTGATTATTATGATTAATATGTTTAAGTGACTTAGTGTCATTTACATGTGTCTTTTTCATTTAGAGTATTACCTCGTGCCACTAAGATTTATCGAGTACACATACATAATCGTCTAAGGGTCTGTATCTCATTAGGAGTGTACACTAAGCAAGTAGAAATTAGGTTTTTTCTTAGTCAATCTGGATAACCTACACCTCACATATGTGCTTTGTTGTTTCATAATGATAACTTGATCTGATGTAATACAATTATATGCCTTTATGATTATCTCTATGCTCAAGGTTTATATGCTTAGCTATTGAATGTATGTCTATTATAAATTCGTTTATCCTTTTCTAGTAATTTGGATAAAATATCTCTTAGTTTATCTAAATGAAACATGATGCTAAATTCTAACATGTTTTACATGACAATTGCAATTAAAAACTACATGTTTTGAACAATCTTTGTTGTCAATTTTACATGACTTATGTGTTAATTGTGTACCTACACTATGTTTGATGTATAACAATTAACTTATTGATATCATATAGTCTTACATATCAATCTCGTTGATTATTATGTTGATACATGATCAGATAAACTTGCATCCTTAAATCCTATATGTCCTATGCACCTAGGTATATATTTCCTCACTAGAATATTTTCCTCGCGTTCGCGTCACAAATCTAAGGATTTTAGTTTAGATCACTTTGGTCATTATCTTATTTTTCATCATGAAATACGTTTTCCGTCCCTCGTCGTAAATGGTTAAATACTCAAAACTCCCCATAGTAACTCGTTCCCACTCCTTTGTTACTATATCAACCATCTCATATCTTTAGGGATCCGATCCTTAACCATAAACGGTTATATCACTCATTTTTCATACCTAACTAATTACAAGAAAACCTAAATCACACCTCTACCACTATCCAGATGGCTATTATCTTCTCTCCACCATTTTCGCTACCACCTTTAAGATAACCTCATACCTCATCATATGATTGTTCAATGAACATTAGCAATGCTTGAGAAGAGCTACGTAAACCGTTCAAGGTATAGATCGGCGTTTGCTACCCATTAATCTTCTCTTGACATTGTCAAGCTCATCGGTTCCGTCACCTTTTGTTTTCTTCTTTATTTATTTTTATTATTCAACGAGTTATTTCCGAATGAGCACGAATTAAGTGAGACGGAAAACGCACTCGTTCACATATAGTCTTTCACCAAATATTCTTAAGAACTCACAACAAGTATTTCTTAATCCTAGAATTCGGATTCAATATGAACTTCTACCCTATGGACTTATTTCGTTTTCAATCACACATGTACACCTCGTTTCACACAAACCAAATTGGTAACCAAGACGTAAACCTGGATCTTTTCTTAACCTCACTATTAGGACTAATACCTCTCTCAAACAAGAACACCTAACTCATTTCTTTTTCAACAACACAAGTACACCCCGTTCACACAAACTGAATTGGTTCTAGTCTCCTACCCTAACATCACTATCTAGCATCAATACCTCTTCTTGATAAGAGCATATCAATATCTAAATATTAGCCTCGTTACTAGAACCTTCAACCCTTAGGTTAACCTTACAAGAACGTCGTTTACCACACACTCAAACCTTACAACTACAATCTACTCTTTATAGTAATAGATAGTTTGTGAGCCATCAATACGTCAACCCAAAACCTTGCAAGTATACTTCACTCTTAGTTGTGAAAGAACCTTTGACCCGTATGTCGATCATACACAAACCCTATAACTAGACTTCACTCTTAATAGTGGTGATTAGATTTACATACCCAAACCTCGCAATAAACACTTCAACCTTACACTCAAACCTAACAACTATACTTTACTCTTGATAGTAATAGTTAGTTCAACAATCTTCAATCCTCATAAACATTATACTCAAAACGTATCCCTACACAATCTTGACATCAAGATCACGTCACCAACTTTATGATCTTCACCACCAAATATTGATCCTCACTTTCAAACTTCTATACCAAAGAAATTATCTCCTCAAGAACATTCCACACTTGTCCAATAACTATTACAAGTGATCATTTTATTTTTACCATAATTGAGTCTTTTTGTTTGTTTCCACTTACTAGCGAGTGAAGAACATAAAGAAGATATTCAATCTTCAAGTGTTATTGAGTCACCACATTGTTATGTCTTTCATTTTTCTTTCACTATGAAAGAACTACCACCTCGTCTCACATATCCACCTTTGTTCATCAACATTGACAACCAAACACATGCAACCCAATCACTCATGTCATCGTTAGTGCAAACGATATATTATTCTAAATCGTCCTTATCAACCTTATCTCAACACCTTCCCTTTTCGTTCTCGCTCATCCTTCACTACTTTCTATTATATTGAGTTGTTTTTATTTACTTCTAGGTGCATATAATTTTACTTTTACATGTCATAATAATTATTTTATAATAATTATTATTTTTCTTTCTTCTAAGAACATACTTGGAGTGTGTCTTCTTAATAAATCATCTTTATTGTCAACATTTAGTTCGACCAAAAGTCTTACAAAAGGTTTTTCCTAGAACACCCTACACATGAAAAGCACACATAGTGCTTAACAAACAAACCTTGAGGAGTTAGGAATCTCTCAATACAACCCTTGATGAAAGTCTATCCGAAGTCAAATCATCATCTTTGGTAGATAATCATCTCTTAAGGAACGTGTCATTCTAAAAACGATAGTACTCCTTATCCGAATGACATCTTGGATGAAGTCGTTCTCATAACAAAGGTGTGTCAAACTATAAACGAATTATGTTCACGTTTATTAAAGTTGTGTGATTGGTTGGATAAATTTGGTGTAAATTGAGTCTTAGTCATCGAGCATGTGTCTTAGTTTCTTTTATTTAAGTTGTTATTATTTTTTCAAATTGCATGTTATACTTTAGAGTACTCATACCTAAGACATACATATCATGTTCCTCGATAGAATCTTACTATATACATTTGTACCATATATACTTTTACTATATGTATTTTTGCTATATTGCTATGTGATATTATTATCTTTGACACTTGCATGATGCTTAACATCTTTATGACTTGGTGTATTATCCTTTTAGGACTCTTACTTGTTATTGTTCATGATTTAAGTGTTTACATGCTAAGTGTTTTGAGTTTTAGGTGCAAAATGCAGTTCTGGTCATTTTTGTTGGAACATGCGACCCACGGATCCACCATATGGTAGATTCGTACGTTGTTTTGGGGATCGTGGGCCTCACTAGTCTCAGGCGCCAAAATTCAAAAATTCATGATTTTTAACTTTTTCTACTTTATCTAATAATCATGCTATATGATACTATATTATTTTTCTTGTCACATACATAGCTATCATCGTTATTATGTATATGTGCACTTGTCTACTAACTTTGTTTTATAGTACACTTCCATAACTCAATACCTTGGTGTCCCAAACAAGGGGGAGCTTTTGACACGCACTTAAAGAGTGCATCTTGTATACATTTAGTTGCATATACCTCGCCATCGGAGAATCTAGTTTTGTACTAACATTTTTTGTAGGTTTTTGATAATACATTGATGCCTAAAATGAGGGGGAGCATTCGTCAAGAAGAAGCATACACGCATTTATCGTATATTTATCCTATTGCTTCATGATATATAAATTTATATATATATATTATATTTATATATAGATATATATATACTATTTATATATATATATATATATATATATATACTATTTTTATATATATTATATAATATATATATATTAATTATGTCGCACAAAACTAACCCTTGATGTAGGTTAAGTCTTTGTAAGAAATTTGATCCATAGATTCATTAGCAACCAAGGTCAATAATCATAGGAGTGTAAGGAGCTAGGGGGAGCTTGAGAGCATCAATGTAGATAGCTCAAAGTTGCTTAGAAGATGAAGGTTGATGTATAACTTTAATATTGGATGACTTCAGTCTCGACTTCTCTGAGGAGAAACAAAGTTTAACTCCAAAACACGCCCTTTTAGGGATGGAAGAGTGTTAACGGAGAAGGATCAACGGATTGGAGCATACACCTTTTTGTTTTGACAAAAGGGGGAGAAGGAAGTGTAAACGAGTAACTTTTAAATTCCCTCTCTTATATTAAGGTTGATCAAGGTGGGTAGCCTCTTGTTCGTGATTGTTAGTGCAACCATTATGATATTTAACCGAAACAAGTCATTTGGTTTTAATAATGACAAACAAGTAACTTGTAATAAAAAACGTAAAATGTGCAAGTTACGCATGACCACAACTCTTTAACGCATACATTCATCAACACCCTTGACGTCTCGAGTCTACTCATGCTTCAACAAAAGGTACGAATATATTTGTTAAGTTGCATTATGATCAACCTATTTAACAAACCATTAAAAATGATTAACACGTTTTTACAAACTAGCCTAATGATTAAAACCCATTTTATCATTAAGTCATTTTTAATAAACCTATTTAAGTTTACTTACATCACCACTAGACAAATGCTTTTAAGTAATCATTTACTTAATAATGATTAATCACATTAGTGAATAAGACAAATTAGGATTAACCACTTTTAGAAACAAATCTTACAAGATATTTCATATCTTACAAATCTTTTCTTTTTAATGTTAAGATTGATTTTCCTTCTAGAACAAAATCAAATCAAATTTTATAAGTACATTAAGATCTAAGCAAAAGATTTAAAAAGATTTCTAACAATTTTGAAATTGGACCGTGCGACCTACGGATCCACCTAAAAGGCAGACGGATCCACCATCCCTGGATCCGTGGCACCTTGACGGCCAAGTTTTGGGTTTTCTATAAATATCACTCATTTGTTTAGTTTTTTACCCAAGCTTTTCACAACCTTTCTTCCACATTATTACACACATTTAGGATCATTATAAACAAGTTTTTATAATGTAAAAACACAATTAATCATATCATCAAAACCCTAATAACCCTTGATCATAATGCTTTTAACTTTCATTTGTTGCAAGCATGATTCTACATGATTCTCCATTTAAGCAAGCTTAGAGATCTTGCCATCATCATCCACCACATACCTACATATATGAAGATCCATCACAACAAGCCAAGAGACTTGTCATCTTCATCAACAACATCATGCTTAGTGATCTTGATGTTTTAGATTAGGCTTTTACATCCAATTGACAATTATGTCTTGGATCATCATTATACACATTTGTGTATCAATCATTATACAACAAACTAGATGTTAGGTGGTTTATGTGTTTAGGCCATAAAACACAAGGTTTGTTATGTTGGGCCATAAAACATAACGGGTTTGGTTGTACCCGAAGAAGGACTCGGTATTTAGCTTAGTACTGGATAAAGTGTAAGCGACGTTAGGTTGGTTCTACCTCGAAGTAGGACTCGGTATTTAGCTTAGTACCGGATAAAGTGTAAGCGACGTTAGGTTGGTTCTACCTCGAAGTAGGACTCGGTATTTAGCTTAGTACCGGATAAAGTGTAAGCGACGTTGTATGGTTTTCTCCGCCTAAAAGGAGCTTGTTGATTTAGTGAAGTAACTCTCGAGTTGGGTACTCGAGGAGTGGAGTAGGGCGAAGAGGAGCTTCGTAGCCAAACCACTATAAATCATCGTGTCCGGTTTGCGCTTTCTTTTACTTATCGCTTTACATTTATATTTGCCTTTATCGCTTTCTATTTATGTTGTTTGATGTTCTTTAGAATAGTTATTATAGTAGAACTATTATGGATAACTTTCATATTACGTCAAACTTGATTGGTTGTTTGATACAAAAGTTTTAAGTTTTTAATGGAAACGTATTCACCCCCCCCCCCTCTACGATTCCACAATTGGTACCAGAGCCACGTCGCTCTAGTTTTCAAAACAAATGGTTTTTAAAATAGAGCACAGTCCATGTATCAAATTTCCTATCAAGCGACACATAATGTGAAAAGTTCTTTGTTTAGTACTTACAAGTTTTGGTGTTAAATATAAAGTGTTACAATAGCTTGAAGGTCTTTTAAAGAATCCCA
>BQNB010014806.1:25482-74400 GCA_026074375.1 Tanacetum coccineum | reverse complement strand
AGCTAATCATCCCATGTGCTCTGATACCAATTATAGTATATTGGATATCATAACACAATCAATGATTTAGGGGTTGGCCTACTTTGTAGAGAGAGAAAGTGAGTTATAGTGAGAGAAACTACACATTATGTGTGTGTTTGATAAATTAAACAACCAACCACTTCCCATGGCTGGAAAAGGGGTATAAATACAAGAGTTTGATGCCTTTAAGTGGGCTATAGAGTGGGCTAACATGTGGGTAAAGACCCGGCCCAACACCATACGTCATATGGTAATTAAACGATTAATGTTAAGGCTACGAGCTAACCTATGCTAGATATTACACGGGGTGACCGAGTCTTTTACATGGATTTTCTAATATCTAACACTTAAACATCTACAATTAATCACTTCAAAACCGCACACCACCTATTTATCATTGAAACGATCTTATAATATCATTTCACACATCAATTAATTCAAAATGTCTACAATGGCAGAGAATGTCATTGTAGCAAGAGCTGATAACTGTCCTCCTATGCTCGAAAAGAGTCAGTATAACTCATGGCAGAGTCGTATGAAACTCTATGTACGAGGTAAGGAACATGGTAAAGATCTTCTAGACCTAGTCCTACATGGTCTATTTAAGTATGGAACGGTTCAATTTCCTGGTACACCAACTACTGCTGAATACACAAGAGACAGAACATACGAAGATCTCACTGACAAAGAGAAGATACGTAAAGAATGTGACATAAGAGCAACAAACATTGTTCTTCAGGGCTTACAACTAGATGTTTATACTCTTGTGAATCATCACACAGTTGCTAAGGAGATTTGGGACAGAGTCGAGATCTTATTGAAGGAACAGAACTCTCACTGCAAGAACGAGAATCAAAGTTGTATAATGAGTTTGATCGGTTTACATCTGAGAAGGGATAAACAATTCACTTATATTACTTGAGATTTTCTAAGTTGATTAATGACATGAACACGATTGGGATGACAATGCACAAACTTTAAGTAAATACTAAGTTTGTGAATAACCTTCAGTGGGAATGGAGTAAGTTTGTGACTGATGTCAAGTTAACAAAGAATATGCATGAGTCAAGTTTTGATCAGCTATATGCATATCTAAGGCAACATAAGGTCCATGCTAATGAAGTTTATATGATGATAAAATGGTTTCCTGATCCTCTTTCCTTGGTTGTTAATACTTAAAACACACCTCCATACTACAACAATCATCAACCTCAATACAATCGATCTCAGTATCATCCATAGTCTTTAGTGATTTCTTAACATCTTTCACCAATTGCTCAACAATTTTACACCTCTTCCACAACCAAGCCCATATGAATCACCAGTTCATTAGCAATCATATGCTACACCAGTTGTTCATCAAGCACCAGTGGTTCATCAACCAGCTTATCAAGCACTGGCTATTCAACAACAATCACAAGCAATGTTTCTATAACTTGATTTAGGTCTCGTTGAACCATCATTTCTTCCCACTGATGATCCAATTGCCAGTCTCAATAAAGCAATGGCATTCATCAACACTATATTTGCTTTAAGATATCCACCAACTAACAATCAACTAAAGACTTTGTCAAATCCAAGGAACCAAGCCACTATTCAAGATGGCAGGGTCACTGTGCAAAATGTACAAGGCAGACAAACTCAGAGTTATGGGGGTAATAATGCAAGGAGTAGCGCTACTGAAACATGAACTAACAGGAATACGGGGAATTCTTCTGGAAACCAATCAATAGGGGTGAAGGACATATGGAAACATAGTGTTCTCAACCAAAAAGGCCAAGGAATTCATAATGGTTTAAGGAGAAGATGCTGCTAACTCAAGCTATGGAATCAGGGGTTGTTTTGGATGAGGAACAACTTGCAGTTTTAGCAGACCTGAGAGACAGAGTTAAATCAGGCCTAGCACTCAAACATTACCGACTACTGCTATTTTCCAGACTGATGATCTTGATGCATTTGACTCAGACTGTGATGAAGCACCATCAGTAAGTGCAGTTCTTATGGCTAAACTCTCTGCTTATGATTTAGATTTTCTCTCAGAGATAATAAATTACGACACTTTTCAAGATAAAAACTGTAATTGATCAAAGTGTTCAAGAGATGCAGTGTTTTGAACAACCTATTTTTGTTGACAACTCAAATATTGACATTACAAGTGACAACAATGGTATCTCGTATGATCAATATCTAAGAGAAAACGAAAGTGAAGTTGTTCAAGATACTAATTCTTCTGAACAACACGATGCAATGATAATGTCTATAATTAAGGAAATGTCTAGTCAAGTAGCAAAATGCAATGCCGTAGATAAAGAGAACAAGATTGTACATGCATCATTAACTGCTGAGCTTGAACGATACATGAAACAAGTCAACATTTTTGAAGAAAGACAGATATTTAATTTAAATGACCGTGAAAAATATATTGATTCTCAAATGCGAAAAATAATTGTTAAAAGAAATGCAAAGTTTGCCGATTTTGAAACACAAATTCAAAAGTTAAAATTACAACTTTCTGCCAATGTTGAAAGTGATGCGGTTTCCATAAGACTTCACATGAAGTTTTACAATCCCCTAGGCAGTGTACCTAATCGTTGCTGTGTAGTATAGGCAAGACTCGGGGGTTGTTATCGTTCTCTAGGGGAATAGGTTGGGAAAGCTTGATCACGATCTAACAGAATTCTAGAGGTTGAGAGAAGATTCTTTTTATGTTTTTATATTTAATGGAAAGCAAGTAAATCTATGGTTTAAGAGGTTGGTTTGTTTAACTAATTACTAAACTATTAATATCTAATCTACTGGTGATAACTTTATGATAAGCAAGTTTATTTACCTAATCATGCACTACTCCTCATATTGCTTCTCCTAGATCCGTTGCTTTGTCACACTTGTGATGATCTGTGTAAGTATTTCTTAGGTCATGAACGGATTACACGAACCCGTCGCCTATTTAATATTCCGTTAAGGCAACGCACAAGTAAGGTAGTATGAAGACTATTACAAGGCCCCTAAGAGTATATTAAATGCATGTGAAATAACTTAAGAGGGATCAACCATATAGTGGGTTAGGTAGTATGAAGACTGTTACCGATGGTATCCTTTCTACACTACTCGCGTTTCCCTAGACATATCAACAGCGATATAGACAAAAGCTGGTTTTCTAAAGCCTAACGCGCACATTCATCAACAAGAAGCAACATCAAAAGGATCTACAACCTAAGTTTCATGCAATCATAGATAAATACAAAGGAGGGTTTAGTCTCGCATGTTATAAATAAAGCAAGAAGAGAAATTAATCAAACAACACATAGACATATTGAATGATTAAAGATAAATAACCTTACTTGATTAAAACATGGATTCAAGGTAGTTCAATAGGGTTTTGAGGCCCTAAAAACGACCTATAAATCTCCTAAAACGACTAGGGTTCGTCTCCCAAGGTTTATACAAAGTTATCCTAAAGTTACACACTAAAACCCTAAAAATGGATTTATATTTATAGAGATGTTGACGCGACGATGTCGCTTTGTAATCCTGACGTCGTCGCCACGTAGACGATTTTAGATCCTCTTTAAGTCGGCCACGTCCTGACGTCGTCGCCAAATTCCTGACGCCGTCACTATATAGATCACGACGGCGTCGCTTTATGCCTGTGACGCCGTCTCCAGCCACTGTTTGCAAAAGTTTTCAAGAGATTTGGTGTAGGTCCGTAATCTTGTCCGTTTCTTCTCCAAATGAGCCCAAGTTACGTGTATTTCCTCCAAATGCCATCCAAGTGCTAAAAACCTAAAAACAAATGATTAAGCACATAATCTGGGCATATTTGTATGATTTAGGAGGTTAAATGACCTCAAAATAGTGTATAAAATGACCCCTCATCAAATACCCGTACACTTGGGATTTGCTTGTCCTCAAGAAAATAAGCTTTTCTACATAGACAATAGCAATATTAGGGCCTTTTAACGTACTCTTTAAAAGCATTTTACAACACAACCTTTTAGACCTCGTAATTAAAAGCACGTAAAGTATATACTAGCACCTCACATAAATGTTTGGGATTCTCTCTTTCACTCGGGTGTATAATAAAATTATAACATAAGGGGGAAATGGAAAATCAACACTCATTACCTGTCATAGCATATAAATTACCATAGGCTTGGTAAAGGATCAAATCTTCACCGCTAGGCGCAAGCATTATTCATTACTATCCAAGAGGTCTTTTAAAGGGTTGTGGGGTGTAGGTGTAAGATAACATTAATGAAAACGGAAACGGATGGGATACATTTGGGTTGTGACTTTGGGTGAATTTGGAGTGGATGGGTTAGCTAATTATTTATAACAATACACGTTGGTTTGATTGCTAAGCCAAAGACTCGGACAAAATATACAAACTCTACAAAACTCTACACCAATCTCTTTCTTTTTCTTTTCTTGACTCTAATATAAACATAAACATAAGCAAATGGCAGCTCGTACATTTTTTTCTTTAGTTATTTTTTATATACGTTTTTTTATATACATTTTTTATATACATTTTTTTCGTACACTTTTGCCCTGCCATTGCTTAAACATATAATACATCATGGGGGTTTATAGATACACCCCTACACTTGAACTTTTACATACTCGATTATTTACAATCTAACTAATGACCCAATTTGAGGTGGATCAAAATAACATGGAGCTTATTAAGCTCTATTGGGGGTAATAAATTACTTCTTCCCCTATTCTTCATAAGATGAATATTACCATGAATCCCAATAGTCCCAAAACAGTATTTACAAGGATAATGACTTAGCAACCATGTACTCAAATAATTAACTTGGGTTAAAACAATAATATACTAAAAGCGAGTACATACAAGGTAGGCTAAGGCGATTTAGGTGTAACGATTGGTTTAAGGGTGATAATGATCTTCATTAATAGTCTGGCTTAACTAGAAAATTACAAGAATCGTGAAAAGGATAGGCTTGGTGTCACACCCCGCCAAGGCGGAAACACAAGGCGTAACGTCATGGATATCATCACAACATAATGGTGTCAACAATAGAGAAACACTAAATGCACAACTAAGTAATAAAGATACAATGTGTCATGACAATATCAAAAACCAAATGAACGACATCTTGTATTAATGAAAAAGGGTTTCACCAATACAAGGACAATACTTTATGAACCTAATAAAATCAAATAGCATTCACCAAAATCTAGGCGATAAACATAAACAAACTCAGGAGCGAACTCCAATGCAATCCTAGCGGTCACTCTAGACACTTCTCTTAACATTAATATTCTCACGAAGCTCACCTGAAAATGATGCTTAAAAACATCAACACAATGGTTGGTGAGAGTCATAGGGTTAAGACACATAACAAAATCTTACAAAACAATTGCTGCGATTAGTAAAACAATCCAAAACAACACACATGACACCACAGTCCACTGGTCTATCATTCCATACTCACAATAGGGTCATGGGTAGCTCACTGCCCTCCGATCAAAACACAAAGTCAGTAGGTATTATTTCAACCCTTTAGTTGGATTTGTTTGTGGTAACCTTTAGTTGGATTTTTTTATGGTAAGCACCACTCTCAACCGAACTAACATACTTCACAACAACAACAATAATAATAATAACTCCAATTGATCACCAAGCCATGGAGCATACCACATAAACGACTCCAATTGATCACAAAGCCATGGAGCATACCACATAACACACAAACACATAATCACAGCAACTAAACAAATAAACTTATACAACAATCATTTTCCACCCCAAGAAAACATAAAAAAAGGGGGCTATAAAACTCACCTGATGCTTAGCTTCCCAAAAGATTCCAACAAAAATCTTCACAAACACTTCACGGACAATCTAAACAATTAAGCACACAATAAGCTACCATCAATTAGGCATTCAACCCAATAATGCTTAAACCCAACTATGATATATATAAATCTACTACCATGGGCACTATACTTTGATTTAAACATTTTCCAACTCCTACATATGCCATTTACACTTCAATGCTACACTTTATATTTTCTGGTTTTGAGCAGAATTTTATACCCACTTACGCGTCCTAAACGCACCACTTAAACACTCCCATAATTCAAACCAAAATTCACCATGCTACTTATATGCCTTATGAACCTCTCATATCTCTCCCAAAACCATTACCCTTTTACAAATACCCCTTAGAAATTCATTAATTAGCTTTTAAGTGGTTTAGTTTAGTTTAAGCTTTTTTTGTCTTATTTAGCTTATTTATGAGCTTATTTGTAGTTTATAAAAATAGTTGTTTTACAAAATTTACTTATTTTTAAGAGTTTTAAAAAGTTATATAAAAAAAATGAAAAAAATTAAAATACTTGGGAAAGTGGGAAGCCCCGGGTGAGCAAGGCTCGAACCCGGGACCTCTACCACCTTCACCAAGCATTTTAACCCCCACACACACAACCATCATGCTACACTAGCTCATCCGTTATTACTTTGCACAATCTATCTTTTATATACATTTTTGGTCCTTTAGTTCAATAAGTTGTTTTAGCTTATTACACAGCTTATTCGATAAGCTGTGTTTCCCAACTTATTTTTCCTAGATTTCCTTTTCTATTGCCGGCAGAGCATAGAGAAAAAACATTGCATGAAACTTAATCTCAGCCATCGAAATGTTCTTCATATTAGATCCCAACCATTCAAAATAAAGTATTACCTATTTTTTAGCTATTGACCAAGACATCTATAGATTTCTTTGAGGATAAAAACACATGGGATAAAAAAGTATAACTTCCACTGCAAAATTTAATGTGATATACTCCTCCCTCATAAACTGTCAAAATTTTTTGGCGCCTTTTGAGGTTGAACGCCATTTTTGACATGTTATCAAAAAATGATCGGGCCAAAAAGAAACCAATACTTTCATTCATTCTAAAAAAATTAGCACCACATACAATCTCTCAACCTGTAGCTACTCCTACATCCTCAAGCCACCTCTGCCGCTAATGCTTACATGCTTACTTTTGTAGTTTATATTTGTTGAGTGTATTAGCATTTTTATTTCAAGCCACCGGAGCCTACTTCTCTTCTTTCAAGTTATTTGTTGTTTTGTTCTAGATCTCAGATAATACGCATCTCGAAGAAAAGTGTGTAGATGTAAGGGAGTAACTTGGTCTTTTCTTTTATATGTCTTTTGTTTGTATATGTGCAATGTGTGTGGCGCGCGTGTGTTGAAGAGTGTTTTATGTAATGTTTAAATCTTGGTTTGCAAAATCAAAAGACGAAGCGAGAATGTTTGTGTGTGTTCTTTTGTGATACTTTAGGGGTTAGTGTGTTTGATTTGATTGTTAATATGTTGTCTATGTTATTTTGTAGTGGGTGATTGTGGTGGAAGAAATAAAGATCTCTTCTTCTTCGGTCACTTGCTTTGCTAAAACCTCCAGCCACTTTTTCTGTTAACAACTTTGACTATGTGCCCTCTCTTTCTCCTCCGGTTCGCTTTTTTTATTATGTAGGGTGAAAGGGAGCTTCCACTAGATTATTTATGTATGTGTGAGAAAATATTATGTGTCATTATTACGTATGTTGCTTCTACTTTAGATCTGGTTGAAAATTAAGAAATGAAAACCATTATTGTATTTAATAAGAAATTTAAATTTTTAGTTTAGGGTTTTATCTGTTATTACTTTTTTGGCTTGTGTTTAGGTGTTTCTTCGCATGATCTCGGTTACCAACTTTTTATGATTTGGTAGTGGTTGGATATGTTTATTTTTGGTTTGTATCTGGGTAGCATTAATGGGCACTTTTCAATGTATTTATTGTGGTTTGTTATATGTTAGTTTTGGTTTATTACTTTATTTTGTTTTAAGTAAGCTTATTCTTAAGGTGATTTTGTTGTTTTTCGCAGTTTTTGGTTTGTCTGTGAGAATTAGTGGTGGAATTTGAAAAAAATGAGTATGTTGTATGAATGAGATTTGAAAGTTAAGGTTGGATGACATGTGGTAAAAATTAGAAAAAGAAAAATTAAGACTCAAAGAAAAATTACAAATTCTTTTATCCAAAATCTTTATAATAAGATAATTTTATGAGTTTAAGTGAAACTTTTGACAAGTATATTGGTTTGAGTTACAGTTTTGAGTTTACGCGTGGATTTTTTTTAAATGAATTTTATCACTCACCATAAAATATAGTTTGGAACTATGGAATAGGAATGTGACAGGTGATGGTGGAATAGTGAGTTTAGTACGAGTAGGTAAGAAATTTTGAGTTTTTATAGATTCAATGTTCTGACATGAAGATGTGCGTATATGTGCTGAAAATGTATATGACCCGAAGATGACAACCCCACACAAAGGTAACGCAAACAAAAAAATAGTATAGGAAGCCCTAATTGCCTAAAAAATAAATGATGATTACATTTTTAATTTGATATGGAATAAATTAAGTTGCCTAAAAATATATATTTATAACTAAAATGCCACATAAAATCAAACTATAAAGTACAAATTTGTAACTCAAACCACAAATGAAAAGTAAAAACCTCAATCACAAATACCCTAAAACTAACAAAGGAAATAGGGACATAAAAATAAATGTGCAAATTATAATTTTTTAGAAATTTTTGACCGACTAATCTACGCGGTTTTTATTGCTTTATTATGTTAAGTACTTATAACGTTTTTCGGTGCAAGAATTGTTACGATTTTCCCTAATAAAAATATTTATCTTTGTTACACGTCGCGAAGCAATGACAACGATTCATTATTACCCACAAAACACAACCAAATATATATCCACTCTTTACGTTCAAATCAAAATGTCAAACCACATAGGTGCCCGAAAGTAATTCTTCAACAAATGTTTTACATATATAACTCGACTTCAACACGTGCCCGAGAAACTCTGCACAACCAAATATATATCCACTCTTTATGTAAAGAAAAATGGTTCATTTTTTACGCATGACCCGTGCAAGGCACATGTATTACACTAGTTCCTCTTAGATCAAGCTACCCCAACTTACTTTTCCTGAATTCCTCTTAGTTCAAGCTACTTTTTATAATTTTTTCAGAATTTTTATAATTAGTTTAGTATTTTAAACATTTATTTTTATTAAAAACTTTAAAAAATTCATAAAAATAGAAAAATAATCAAAAAAATATAATTCTTTTTTAGAAAATTTTCTTTTATCATATAGTTTCTAGGAAAATTAGTTTGGCTTCCGTAGGGTTAAAATTGCAGAATTTCAATTTTTAAAGAACGGGATTCGTTTCCGTTCACGTTTTTCGTATTTTTAAGCTCAATTCAACTCCGTTTTTGTTCTAGTTTTCTTTAAACTTACTTTTTAGTCAATTAGAGTCTATTAAAAGTGAAAATTTTATTTTAGGTTTAATTTTGGAAAATTAGGGGTACTTTCTCGTATTGATTTCTTGTAAGTTAGGTTTAATTGTCCCTTAATTTGCTCATTTTTAGGATTTTAGAAAACAAATCATCTTCGAACCAATTCAAATCATTGTCCAAATAACAAACGTGGTCTCAATTTCATAAATCTTTGGGAAAACGACCCGGTAATCACTTACCGGTAAATATACGTATTATTATATATATTTGTGAGAATTTTCCTTATTACCTTTGTCCTCAAGGGTAGTTTGGTAATTTTCTATACTTATATTATTTTACGTGTATCAAATTTTTGGCGCCGCTGCCGGGGATTTGTGATTAAGATTCCTTTGTTTGCAGTTTGTTGATCGTGATTTGAAGAACCTTTCGTCTTCGAAAGTTACGCTTTTAAGAAAATCAAAAATACAAAAAAATTCTGATTGACAACATGACTAAGAAAGTGCACCTCTTGCAACCAGAACTCACACTTGGAGAACTTGGCATACAACTTCTCATTCTTTAACAATTCCAACACCTAACCCAAATGAACTTCATGGTCCTCCTTCGTCTTTGAGTAGATCAAGATGTCATCGATGAACACAATAACAAACTTACCTAAGTACGGTTTACAAACTCTATTCATCAGATCCATAAAGACTGCAGGTGCATTGGTTAGCCCAAAAGGCATAACCGTAAACTCAAAATGACCGTATCTCATTCGAAACGCCGTCTTAGGTATTTCGTCTTCATGCACGCGTAGTTAGTGATAACCTGACCGAAGGTCTATCTTGGAGAAATAACATGATCCTTGTAGTTGGTCAAATAAATCATCTTCTTAATCATCAACTTATTCAGCTCTCTATAATCGATACACATACGTAGCGAACCATCCTTCTTCTTGACAAATAACACTGGCGCTCCCCATGGAGAATGACTAGGTCGTATGAAACCCTTGTCTTGAAACTCCTGCAGCTGCCCAGACAATTCTTGCATTCTGAGGACGCTAGTCGATATGGAGACTTCACATCAAGCGTCACTCCAGGAACTAGATCTATGTAAAACTCCACTTGTCGTTGCGGAGGCAATCCTGACAAGTCTTCTGGAAACACATCTACAAATTCACGTACCACATATATATCGCTCAACTTTGGTTCATCCTCCTTTGCACTCTTTAATGCTTTGGTGATTCCTACGGCCCGTTCTCCATGTACCCTAAGGATCCTACCATCCTCCACGGGTATTTCTACTACCTTCTCATGACATACTATCACAGCCTTATGTTGGGACAACCAATCCATTCCCATAATCACATCAAAGCTTCCATGACCTAAAGGTATTAAGTTTATGCTAAACAGGGAACCTCCTAGTTCTAGTTTGCAGTCATGGATAATTATATCCACTTCTACTTTCTTACCATCAGGTACTTCTATCACATAACCAGGATTCACAATACTAGGTCTCACATTAAGTAGGGGCGCAAATTCAGTAGATATGAAACTAAAATCGGCTCCAGAATCAAATAATACGGCAACAAAGTGATCATTCAGAGAGAACGTACCCGTTACAACGTTAGGATCCTGGTCCGCCTCCATTGCATTCACATTCACGTTGTAAGCTCTTCCTCTAACTGGGTTTCCATTGCTTTGGTTATTTCAGCTGCCCTCCAAAGCTAATTGATTTCCAGCTTGCCCCGGTGCTCGATTCATCTTGGGACAAGTGTTGCGAAAATGATCTGGACTACCACACTCATAGCACACTCTCGGATTGTTGCTCATTCTAACAGCATTCACCGGAGTCACTTGTCTAATTGATGCCCAACAATTTCTGGCATAATGGCCCAGTTTTTGATAGTTATAACACACATTGCAGGGCCCGTTTACTGGGTGATGCGTATTACACTTGCTACACTTGGGATTTGAGTTTGCGACTTCATTTCTAGGAGGAGCTGTCGCCACAAACCCTGTGCCTACTTTTGCCTTCTTGTTGTCTTTCCACGATCCTCCTGACTTACCAGACTCTTCCACTACTTTCCTCTTGTCGTTACCCTTTGTCAAGGTACCACAGCTGACTGCTTCGTCAGTAAGTATTCCAGCCCTCAGTATTGCATTCTGAATAGTAGTTGGTTGGGTTGCTCGAAGCATTCCTCTTATCTCAGGAGCCAGTCCGGCTATGTACCTCTTAATACGAGATGACTCAGGTGTAACTAAGTGTGGGACCAACTTGGCCAACTCATGAAACCTATCAGTGTAGGCAGCATGATTAGCTCCCACCATCTTGTGATTCCAAAACTCATTCTCCAATTTCTCCATTTCATTACTTGGGCAGAATTCTTCAACCATCAATGCCTTAAAATCGTTCCATGTCATGGCCATTGCAGCCTCACGTCCTCTTGCTTGGACTTGAGTGTTCCACCAAGTCAAAGCTTTGTTCACCAATGAACTAGCCGCATACCTCACCTTTTGATTCTCCGCACAACCACTATTATCAATCACATTTTCCATCTTCTCGATCCAACGAGTAAGCACTATCGCACCTCCTTTCCCATCATACTCCTTGGGATTACAAGATTGGAATGCCTTGAAAGTGCATCCGTTGTTCCCACCATTTCCATTTCCACCACCACCATTTCCTCCATTACCGTTATTAGCATTGTTCACGTTGTTAGTCACTTGAGTGACAATCTGAGGAAGAATGGTTTGCAATTGCTGCGCGATAATAGCAGCAATGTCAGGGTTCTCGTTGTTGTTGTTATCGTTGTTGCCGCTTCGACGTGATGGAGCCATTTTCTATAAGATATAAAATTTATATACATTAGACGATATAATAGGGATCATGATCTTATCATACTTCTTAATAACCATATACATACATGCAACGCATCAACAATAATCCATGTAATCATACTTGCAAGTCCACCTATGTTGTGGCGCATGTATAATTATGTTGGCCACCATAATTATAGATGCCCCCTTTCACAGTTGTACTCCCTCCTATGAAGACACTTCATAAAATAAACACACCATATAGCACCTTTTAAAAAAAATGAAACCAACAATTAACACAAGGAATAATTCTAATAATCACTTTTATTATTAATACTCAGAATCCAAACATCGAAAATAACATTCCTAACATGGCTCCAAACGTCGAAAGAAAGAAAAACAAGCTAAAACATATCAATTACTTAGAACAATATGGGCAGTTACGAGACGCGCGGTCATGATCAGCTTTAGTTGTCTTCTTCCACACAGGTTTACTACTTGCGGTGGACTCAAGGTCCGAGTCCACTTCATTCCTCTCAACTTCTTCCTCATCTTCTATCAACCATCCATTCATGTTACCCTTTGGCTGAGGTAGTCGATGTGGTGCAAACTCATTCATGGGATTTCCTTGTTGAAGTTGTGGGTGATCCACAAATCCATACAGGTCATGTCTTCTAGGTTGTTCCACTGGCTCTTCTTCAGACGTTTCATAACCTTGAAAATTTCTAGGAACTCTGGTGATAGTGCCATCCTTGGCAATTATCTTTGTTTCAATTTCCTCAACCGTGTGTCCATCAACTTCCTTCAAGGTCATCTTCTCTTTGACACTACACGGCCACATGACAATAGGAATTCGGATCTTGCGGTTACACCGCTTGCTATTCTTAATCCTTTTACACCCAGTTGCGAAAGCAACTGAATCATGGTACTTTCTATGAATAGGGGGAGACATACTATAATAGACCACAAAACATAGACTATATCAGGATACGGATCTCAAAATAACAAAGAAAAACTCAACTTATATATATAGTATATAGTATAATATACTTTATGAAACTTAAGGAAAATAAGCACAATAGGTATATACTTACACATAAGCCCTAAATGCATCTATATGAGGGACCCTTAAGCTATAGTCTAGGCTCAACCACCTAGTTCTCTATAACCATAGGCTCTGATACCAATCTGTCACACCCCGCCAAGGCAGAAACACGAGGCGTAACATCATGGATATCATCACAACACAATGGTGTCAACAATATAGAAACACTAAATGCATAACTAAGTAATAAAGACACAATGTGTCATGACAATACCAAAAAACAAAAGAACAACATCTTGTATTAATGAAAAAGGGTCTCACCAATACAAGAACAATATCTCACGATCCTAATAAAATCAAATAACATTCAACAAAATCATGCAACAAACATAAACAAACTCAAGAGCGAACTCCAATGCAATCCTAGCGGTCATTCTAGCCACTTCTCTTAACCTCAGTATTCTCATGAAGCTCACCTGAAAATGATGCTTAAAAACGTCAACACAACGGTTGGTGAGAGTCATAGGTTTAAGATACTCAAAACAAACCTTTAAATCCAATTATTGTGATAATTAAAACATAACATAGCAGGACATACAACGTACTATCATACAAGCTAACATGCAATCACATCAATCCACATTGAGACGTTCACGCTCAATCCTCACACAAAACATAACAACAATGAGACGATCACGCTCACTCAAACAACTCACAGTAATAAGACGATCACGCTTACTACCAATCAAATCCATAAATGCCATGAGACGATCACGCTCAAGCACAACAATTCATACCATAAAAGCAAGTAGCACATAACATACAATAGTCACGTATAGCCCATGCATCATTTAAATCACATTATCACAGTAACTAAAACATTTCAAAACCTCTTTGCATCATTTCCATCCCAAATGTAAAAACATTAAAAAGTGGGACTATGAAACTCACCTGATGCTTAGCTTCCCAAAAGAATCCAACAAAAGCTTCACAAACACTTCACGGATAATCTAAACAATTAAGCACACAATAAGCTACCATCAATTAGGCATTCAACCCAATATGATGTAACCTCAACTATGATGGATATCTAAGCTATCTACCATAGTTCTATACTTGATTTAACCCTTTTCCAACTCCTACATATGCCATTTACACTTCAATGCTACACTTTAAATTTTCTGGTTTTGAGCAGAATTTTATACTCACTTACGCGTCCTAAACGTACCACTTAAACACTTCCACAATTCAAACCAAAATTCACCATGCTACATATATGTCCTATGAACCTCTCATAGCTCTCCCAAAGCCATTACCCTTTTACAAATACCCTTTAGAAATTCATTAATCCAAAGTGTCCAGAATTCGTCCAGAATCTGACCCCCTAAAAGTATGACACTAGATGACCACTTTAGACCTCATTATATGCTTAGAAAAAATTCAGGGGTCACACACAATATATAAACTAACTTCCACGTGATTTAGAGCCTCTAACTAGATGTCTAAGTATTTTTAGAAAAATCAAAACCAAAACTGAAATTCGTCACAGTTTTACACACTGATTTTGTAACGACCTTTTGACCCACTTCCCGACCATAAAAACTCACGAGACCAACTTTGCTGGAAAGTAGACTCTCTGAGGTTATCTCCAGTATGTTGTAAATTGTTTATTTGAAACCAATCCTCGACCATAAAAACTTCTCGAGGCCAACTTTTTGCTGGACAAGTAGACTCTCGAGTTATCTCAGTACATTGTACATTTGTTTATATTGATCAATTCTATGATTGAGTTATGACACGTTACAACACCTAACTGGTCTGCACAATTAAAAAAAACCTAATTCGGCGATCTAGACCCTAACCAAGAGATCAACATAACGAAATCAATGAAGCGCCCATGATCCACACGTCATCATTAAACGAATAAATCATCAGAAAACTTTACAGACCCGAATTATTAAACCTGTAAGTTATTTTTTCAAGGATTAACCAATCCAGCTATCATGCAGTAGCGGTACAAAATCTTAAACTAAGAACATAGAAATATTCCAAAGCTATTAGAAAATAATACATTAAACCCTAAATAATTTCTTCTTCTTTTTCTTTCTCATGGATCGGCTCGAACAAGCATTCAGGGGGTAGATCTTTTATTTTTGTCTCTTTATGAGGTAGACTCCTAAAAGATATTCGATTAACTCTAAATTTAAGAATAGATTTGGACTCAAATTTGTTTCCTTTTTCCCCTTTTAAAACCCAACGCCCGGCTCGCTACCCCTTTACATTCTTTTTTATTTAGTTTTATTTATTTATTTACTAATTACTTATTTATTTACAATACCTTAAGTTTTAATAAAAATAACCTTAACTTAATTTAGTAAACTTTGTTCATAAATGCACATTCACTAGACTTTTAAAAATACAAAATTAACTTTTCATTTTCAACCTAACTTTTCCAGAAATACGCACTTTAACATTTTCTTAACTTACCACTTAAAATCTAAACCTAATCTTAATTACTAAACACAAAAATGAGCTATACGTAATAATACTTACACACATTTCTACACGGAACGCTCATATCAAAATAGCTCTTTGTCCTTTCACTCAAAGTGAATCAAAATGAACTCTCGAACCAATCATTTCACCCGCGCCTTCCAATCTGGGAATTGAGATGATCACACTCAATAGCTTGAAGAACCACATACCTCACATAACCCCACAAGAAACTCATCATATACCACCACCAGAATCACAGAGAACACGATCCATTAGAGTGGCAACTAGGCACATTAAGCTCAATACTAACGGTTTGACCATACCTGTTCAAAGATCTTAGTTTGCACTAGTATCCCGCTCGCTGTAGATATATCTCGTCCCGCGCAGATTTCGCGACTTCAGCCGATTTACCAGCTTGCTCAATGAACAACTGAGGATATTTAGAAAACTTCATATAATCCCCGCATTCCCAAGTAAACTCGGGATCACGCTTAGAATTCCCACTAACTTTCACAAGCGATATCTTACTACGTTTTAACCTCTTAACTTCACGGTCCATAATCTCTACAGGTTCCTCAACAAAACAAAGAGTTTTGTCAACCCCTTTATCTCATCTAATGGCACATGCAAACTAGCATCAGCCAACATTTCTTCAGGTTTGACACATGAAACGTATCATGTACTCCACTTAATTTCTCAGGCAACCTTAATCGAATATAGCTCAACATGACCGCGGGTCCTTTCCAAGAACTCAAATGGTCTCCTGAGAACATATCCTCTCGTGACTAATTTCATCCCCGCTTATTCTTCTTGCGTCCTGTCCCGTCAGAGAGCTTTTTTCTTTTCCCAAAAAATCAAATGTCACACCTTTTCTAAGTGTAGAAACTTTCACATCTCAACAAATCACTTCGATCCCTAACTTCTCCTACTATCTTATATGTCCGGGAAATATATATTACTTTCCCAATGTATGTTTTGGCAGATCTATAAATTAATTAGCACTAAGCTCTTTTGGTCTTTGTGGGACGATCTCTCTCTCTGCTAATGAAATATGCTATAACTTTTTTTATTTTTAGATTAGCTTCTTTCAATGACTATGTAGCCTCACTGTATCAACACAACTGTATATCAGTTATAATCCGCTTGTATTTCTTTCTTGAGACCCATATTCAAGGCTAAAAATCAAGCTACTTTACACTCTACTACATTATCCTCCTAAGTCTCCAAGAAGCCTATAAAAGCAAGCTAGAGGTGTTAGCGATAAACCTAATGAAAATAACATCAACTTCTCTACCTATCCTACATAACACTATCCGTTCTCTCTCATCATATTTCCTATAAAAAGATTCCATTATTTCCCTCCGCCTCCTCAAATTCCTTAAATTCACTTCCGCGCGACAGTACCAAAGGCTAACTCAAAGAAGTACGATTCAAACTTCTAAATATTATCTCTCAAACCTGGGAGCACTCTTATACTATGCTTCCTTAATACCTACCGTCGATGCGATAGCTCTAATACATAATGTTCACCATTAAACATATAAACTCAGCATACCTACGAGCCAATGGTTAGATGAACACATTATATACCCCTAAGATACAGAAAAAGAGCACGCGAAAAACAAGCAAAAAACCCACAAAACGAAAAGTAGCCCAAAAAACTAATTATAAGCGACCGATTCACATTTCACAACAACAATTTAATCACATATACACAAATTGAAACCATAAACACGGCACATCAATACGACATTACACCACACTACAAGCCCTTTCTCCCCAAAACACGTGCATCATTCATTGCTCACACGGCGTCTAAAATCATAAAAATAAAAATAATCACGTTCTTTCATTCCCAAAACCCCTAAAAAATTCAATTCAAAAACATACAAACCAAAAAAACAAATATTATAAACTACCATATTTTTTCGAAAATCAATTTTTCGAGAAACCTGCAATCCCCCGAAAAACGCTGGATTCATAAGCTATAAAAATAATTGCGGTGAGAGGGGTAGATGGATTGAGTTGTTTTTAGCAACCTAAAGTCGTGTAGAGAGAATTCCATTGATGAGGTTTGGTTATGCGGAGAGATTCGTAACGCGCCTTCTCAGAGCTTACATCAACCAACCTCCACACCAACAAAACCCAACCCGCCACCCTCCCAAAAATTCTCGTCTGCTACCGCGCGCGCCTCATCTACCTTAACCCCGATCATTTTATCTAAGGACAGCGCGCCCCTCGCATGCCGATCCGGAAGACGAGAAAGTTGGTGTGGCTGAAGTTAATAAGAATAAAGGAAAAAGAACTAATTATAACATCGCTCTGGTGCTAATATCAGTGCATTTCGTTCCGTCTCAAAGGCACCTGAACGGTAAGCCTCATCCCCCTAACCACCCCCCTCCCACGGATGATTACAACGGAGGCCCTCAACATAAACTAAATCCGTGCCTGGCCAAAAAAACATCCGTCCGAGCAACAGACTCATCCTTGGCGGCCCCGTGACGCAAGGAAAGAGCGAACAAAAACCTCCAACCAGACACCAGCTATCCGACCTCAAACCCAGGCAGCCCTACGAGTCGGTCCCCATGCCATGGGCGTATACACACACGCCAACACACCTTCCCGTATTAAAAACACCCGGAAAAAAACAATAATATACAGATCCTCATTAACACACTCACAAAACAAGATTCAACCAAAAATACTATTACTCAGAACAAAAAAAGAAGCTCACGCTGAACGCTGTAATCTGCTGATGTTTTTTTCTGGTTAAATTACAATTTACCTTGATAAGCTAATTTAACCATTAGCTTCATTATTATTATGTAGGGACATCATATAAAGATATAATCTACAGCCAATAGAAAGTATATATACGCTGCTTACATAAATACACGCTATCGGACGATCCCAAACTCAATCACGCGTTAAAAACGAGCACTACAATTACAAAGGCAAATTCTACAATTTCAATTACCATCAGGCATCTCATTCAAGCGTAAGCACTAAAAATTCCACCATTCCCCTCGCCCCCATACACAACATTCCTCCCCCCCCTCCCCTTCTCCCCCCCTCCCTCCCATTCACAATTTCCCCCCCCACCCTCCCCCCCCCCCCCCCACCATCCCCACCCCCCCCCCCCCCCCCCCCCCGCGCACCCCCCCTCCAATCCCCCACCCCCCCCCACCCACCCATTTTCCCACCCCCCCCACACCCACCCCCCACCAACACCAGGGTACCCAACGCCAACCGTCGCTCGTCATTACTCCCTCCACGCTTTATGGAGTCCTAAAATCACCCCAACCAAACAACAACCCATTCCTCAACCACACATCCATTGTTTGCCAACCACCCACCCAAATCTCCCATACATGCCCCTACCTAACACCATCCAATTTCACTATCCTCAAGTGCCCGACCCCTACACCTTAAAACCCCCCTAACCCCCCAGATCCACACCCCCTATCCAACCCCACCCTCCCCTCCCCCCCCCCCCCGTCCCTTTGTTGAGCCCCCCTAAAGAGCCCACCCCTCCGCCACCCACCCCCCTCCCACAACTACTGACCTCAAGCACACCACTAACCTCACCAACACACATCCAAAACACCAACCCACCCAAAACACAATCAATCCATCATCCAATCACACCACAGACAATCATGCACACACCATTCACCTTGCAAGCATCTCCCCCAAACCAAACCCAACCACTCACCAACCCAGACCAGACCCACCCACCACTCCGACCCACCCAACAAGCCCCACAAACTCCCCCCACACTCTTCCCCCCCCGCCAGACAACCACCCTCTCACCCGTACCCCCCATACCCCACCCTCCCCCCCCCCCCTCCACCAACTCTCCCTCGCCCCCCCCCCCTCCTATCCCCCCACACCCCCATCCAAACCCCCCTCCCCCACTGCACTCCCAATCCATCCCCCACCCGCGCCTGCCTACGCCAACCCCCCGCTCTACCCCACCCAGCACCATCCCCCATACCTTCCCCGGCGCCCCCCCCCCCCCCCCACCCCACCCAAACCACACCTCCAACTCCGATCCGGTGGTCTATAACATTCCTAACTGATTTTCAAGGAACGAATGCAAACGGACACATACAATATAACATTCCCACACCCCCCCACATTAGACACTAACTCCCCGCACCATCCATCACCTAATTCCCACCTAGCTCACCACCAACCATAACATTCCACACAACCACAAAAAAAAATCCAGCTTCATCCGCACTATACCCAAATATCTCTACACATACTACACTCCACCACCCGTGGGGACCCCCCACAATTCACCACCCGCCCGATTTGCTCTGAATTACCCACACATAAATATACACCCACGTGCCAAACACTCCACTTAACACACCCCAGGATTATTGCATTACCCCTTTTAACCACACCAACCATACTACCCACTCCCACTCCCCCCCCCCACCATACCTAAGCATAACAGGATAGAGGCCCAACCCTACACAACAGCAACCCAATTACCCCAATTATACAAAATTCAAAACCCCACCAATTCCCCCCTCCATCGCCCCCCATGATCTCCACACATAAACATCCCCCATACACCACGCCCCACCCCCCCACCACCCACCCCCCCCTCACCCCCCCCCCCCCTACAACCCCACGCTTGTCCCCCCAACCGCCGGCCGCTCCATTACCCTCCCCCCTCACCGCGCCCCACCCCGCCTTCCCTACCTCCCCCCCATCTCACCCCCGCCATGGGTATCCGTTCAGCCTATACTACCCCCCGGGGGGGGGGTGGGGGGGGGGGGAGGGGGGGGTTGGGGAGTGAGGTGTACCCTAGGAGGCGGCGGGCGGCAATTGGAAGAGAGAATTGCTCCTACTAGATCGAAAGAGTTTATGAGCCATTAATCCCTGGCGGTCAGGGAGGGGGGGGGGGGGCGAGGCTGGGGGCGGGGCGCTGGCACCCCGGCAGGCCTATTTTTGGGTTTGACTGATCTGTCCGCTCACTTCCACCTTGTGCCAACAAACAACCCATGAGATACCTGAATGGAAGATGGGCTCAAGACTCCCACGAGTTTACACAACACCACCTCAACCCTACCGATTCCAAGTCCACCAGCCAACGTTCGGGGGCCTAAGACAAAACCAAAAAAACCTACACAAGCGATATAGGGTCATAAGAGTATGCGATCACACCTCACTGGTAGAGCGATAATGAGCCAACACACAGACGGGCAGTGGCAATGTACTACATAGACATGCCTCTGTGTGTATGCTGCAATAATGTACACTCAAGACTATAGTATTGAGAAATTGGGGGGCAACGATCTACATATGATGGAAATAGACCGCGAGACATGGAGTTCCTGTGTCGATTATTTTAGATAGAGATGGACGATTTACATCGCGATGCTGGCAGACTGTACAAAAAGCTTTAGGGACGAGGTTGGATATGAGTATGGCTTATCATCCCCAAACGGATTGGCAAAGCTAGCGTACGATTTTAACCATAGAGGATCTGTTATAAGCGTAGTAATCGATTTATTGGTGGTATCTGGGATGTCATCTACCATTGGCTGAGTTTTCTTACAATAATACTTATCATTACGAGTATACGATGTGCACCGTTTGAAGCCTTGTACGGGAGGAGTGTAGTGTCCGCTTGTGTTTCTCGGCTGAGATTGGAGAAAGTAGCTTGATTAGACCTGAATTGGTTCAAGAAACGACTGATAAAGTTGTGTTGATAAAGGAGAAGCTAAAAGTAGCAAGAGATCGTCAAAAGAGCTATGCTAATAATAGACGCAAACCATTGGAATTCGAAGTAGGAGATCGAGTGATGTTGAAAGTATCACCTTAGAAAGGTGGTACTTCCGTTTTGGGAAAAAGGAATGTTAGCACCGAGAGATATGTAGGACCATTGAGATTCTTGAAAGGATCGGTCATGTAGCTTATCGATTAAGGTTGCCTGAGGAATTGAGTGGAGTACATGATACGTTTCATGTGTCAAACTTGAAGAAATGTTTGGCTGATGCTAGTTTGCATGTGCCATTAGATGAGATAAAGGTTGACAAAACTCTTTGTTTTGTTGAGGAACCTGTAAAGATTATGGACCGTGAAGTTAAGAGGTTAAAACGTAGTAAGATATCGCTTGTGAAAGTTAGTGGGAATTCTAAGCGTGATCCCGAGTTTACTTGGGAATGCGGGGATTATATGAAGTCTAAATATCCTCAGTTGTTCATTGAGCAAGCTGGTAAATCGGCTAGTTAAATCTCGGGACGAGATTTACTAAAGGAGGGGATACTGTGACAACTAAGATTTGAACAGGTGAGTCAAACCGTTAGTATTGACTTATGTGCCTGTTGCAATATATGGTGTATGTGATTCTGTGTGTTTATATGAGTTTATGAGGGTTTGTGAGGTATTGGTATCCAATCCTATTAAGGTGAACATCTCATGAGATTTGAATGGTGGTGAAATTGGTTGAGTTCATTTTGTACTCTTTTGAGTGCCAAGGAAAATGATTATTTTGATATAGCGGTTCCGTGTTAAATGTTAAGTATTTACTTACGTATATGTATTTTTTGTGTTTAGTAATCTAAGATAGGTTTTAGATTTTAAGTGGTAAGTAAGAAAAATGTAAAAGTTCGATTCTGGAAATTAGGGGTTGAAAATGAAAAGTTAATATTTATTTTTAAAAGTCTAGTGAATTGCATTTATGCAAAAAAGTATACTCAAATAAGTTAAGGTTTTTTTATTAAAACTTAAGGTATTGTAAATAAATAAGTAATTAGTAAATAAATAAATAAAAATAAATAAAAAAGAATTAAAGGGGGTGCCGATCGGTTGGGTTTAAAAGGGGGAAAAGGAAACAAATTTGAGTCCAAATCTAATTCTTAAATTAGAGTTAATCTAGAATATCTTTTAGGAGTCCTATAAATACAAAAATAAAAGATCCCTAAACCCTTATGCTTGTTCGACCGATCCAGAGAAAGAAAAAGAAGAAAATTTTTAGGGTTTAAGGTATTTTCTAATTCTTTGTTTAATTCTAGTTCTTAGTTTAATTCTTGTAATCTAAGCATGATGGATTAGGTTTAATCATGAAAATAAATTAAGGTTATAAATTAGTCTAAATTTTCTGAAAGTTATAGTTTAATGATGATTGTGGGATCATTGGTTCAATTGATTTCGTGATTTGATCATGCGTTAGGGTCTAGATCGCCCGAATTAGTTTTTTAATTCACTGCAGAAAGTTAGACAGTTTTGTAACGGTCATAACTCAATCATAAATTATCAAATAAACAATGTACAATATACTGGAGATAACCTCAGAGAGTCTACTTTCCAGCAAAGTTGGCCTCGTGAGTTTTTATGGTCGGGAAGTGGGTCAAAAAGTCTTTACAAAACCAGTGTGTAAAACTGTGATGAATTTTAGTTTTGGTTTTGATTTTTATAAAAATACTTAGAGATCTAGTTAGAGGCTCTAAATCATGTGGAAGTTAGTTTATATGTTGTGTGTGACCTCTAAATTTTTTCTAAGTAGGTTATGAAGTTTAAATTGGTTATCTAACGTCATACTTTTATGGTGTCAGATTCTTGACGAATTCTGGGCACTTTGGATTAATGAATTTCTAAAGGGTATTTGTAAAAAGGTAATGGCTATGAGAGATCTATGAGAGGTTCATAGGACATGTATGTAGCATGGTGAATTTTGGTTTGAATTATGGAAGTGTTTAAGTGGTACGTTTAGGACGCGTAAGTGAGTGTAAAATTCTGCTCATAACCAAAAAATTTAAAGTGTAGAATTGAAGTGTAAATGACATATGTAGGAGTTAGAAAAGGGTTAAATCAAGTATAGAACTAGTAAGATAGCTATATATCCATCATAGTTGAGGTTACATCATACTTGAGGTTACATCATATTGGGTACACATCATTTCACATACACAAAAACTTTGAGTTTCTCTCTTTCTTTGCTCTCTTGTCCGAAAATCATCAAACACACACATAAACTTATAATTTTCCAAACTTGATCAAAAACCTTTGAAGATATTGTGTTAGTGGTTAATACTTATTATATTCGGGTTAGTTATAAACAACATTTGGGTTGTTCTTAGTTTCTAATCATCTTCTCATCGTATTTTCTTGTAAGTCATCTCTTCTTTTTCATAAATGAGTTGTACTTTTGCATTCGTATGATCATTCCGAACAAGGTGTACAAAGCGGATCGTTGTGAAAATCATTATCTATTTTTTCTATAAAACTACAAGTCTAAAAGTTTAATCTTTTTATTTATAAATGGAAGAACATGAAAAGTAGTTGTACTTTTGCATTTAAAAGTTCATTGCAATCATTTTGATATATATATATATTGTTATTACTATGGCTATATCATTTATTTGAGATTATCGTATATAGTGAGTTTAAATATTAAAGGCGAAGGGATTTAGTTAGATATTGGTTTTGTTGAAAGCGTGAATTGAAAGCCGATGAGGGTTAGGTTTAGAATGGATTTGTTGCAATATTTGCGGTGTTGTCGAAAATCGATCGGACAACTTTTTGTAGTCCATATGGTTCGAACCATATGTGTCTCACACATGGTGTTTTAAAACTTATTTGTTATGTGGGTAACTTAATAAAATGTAGGATCGTGATTAAGTTAGTTGTCGGATATTCTTACGGGTTAATAAAAGGTGTACTTTTATAAAACGGATATTTTCGCGAGTCCAGTCAGATAAAAATAGAAAGTTAATATTCTTAGAAAGGTCATGTCAAAATTCTATAAACTCTATAAACGTGTTGAAAAATATACTTTTATTAATAAACTAATAATAAAATGAAGGATAACGTTAAGAGTCGAGTTTAGGTCAACATTTGCGGTTATTGGGTCAAACTTTGGTGTGTCGGGTCACTAAAAGACGAAATATACTAAAAGACGAAACATTTTTAGAGATGTTTCAAAGTGTCAAGACTTGTCAAAACTTATAACTTTCAAAAGTACGTTTTGAAAATGGTACGCCGTGTTTACTCGTGCTCGGATGATCAACTCTTGCATTAAGCGTTATTCGTTGTACATCATTCTTAAACGACAACTATATGCTAGGTTATCGCTAGGACCGTGTGATTCGTCTTCACTTGATTGAATTCTTTTGATCCACAGCTTGCTTAAGGTGAGTTCATAGCCACCCCACATTCTTACTCATTTTGAATAAAATTTTTTATAAAATGGGTGTGAGAAACATTGCTTGTTTTTAAAATTTGACACAAGTACTTATGTGTGATTTCCCTCGTTTACATGTTGCTAAGTAGAGTTAGACCATTATGCCCCGAATTATCAGAACCGTTAATACTATTAACGACGATGGTTAAGGTAAGCGCGAAGTGAATATAATAGATCTTTTGGACTAATATATCCCTATCCGTGGTAAGGAAGCACTTAGTTGTTCGAGTTTGCAAGAATAAAGGATATATGTCATTGTCGGAATCTTGTTAGGTGGTCTTTGGTCTGGGACACCTGTAAGGGCAAGCAAATTAAATGGCAGTGTACATGCTATTTCATAATTAGCTTCGGTGTCATGACGCTTAGCGCAACGTAAATACATCTTTATGGACGTTGTAATCTGTTTGATAACTATCGCATTGTTTTGAAATCTTGTGTCCACTTTAATATCGTTTGAACTAAACCTATGAATTCACCAACTTTATGTTGACGTTTTAAGCATGTTTTCTTAGGTGCTTAGCTTGGATGTCGTTGCTTGATTTATGTGAAGTCTATTTGCCCGGACCGGATTTCAAGAACTTATCTATGATTTTACCTATGTTTAAATACCGTTGTTGAACTCATTTAAGCTTTCGCATTTTGACTCTTAATCATTTGGTTCGATCGATGTAAAACTTATTACTATTTTAAATTCAACGCAACGGTGTTTATTTTTAAAATGTACCCCTAGAGGTCATTCTTTATGCTTTGAAACTGAGATACTCATGAAAGTCACGCCCCCGAACGCTTATTCGGATGGGACCTTATTTAGAGGTGTGACACTTAGTGCTTTAAGAGTAATCTGACAAAATCAGGTGACCAAACCAGACTGTCACATCAGCGTCACCTAAACTTTCTCTCTCTTATACCAAACTGTGACCGAACCCCTGTAATGCAAACGGACAAGCGACCGAACCTTTTTTAATTAAAATTTCATTAATTAACATAAAACATTACAATAATCAAAATTAAAATTATAACCAATACAATTAAATTAAAACTTAACATATTATCTTGTATTACAATGCTCCTTGGTTTTTTTTCTTCTGAAGCAACACCGTAGATAAAGCTTTTCTGGTTAAACGGTCATGCGATTCGTTGTAGCAGATTAAGTCTTTCTCCCATTTTTCTTCTTGTTGTAGTGCATACATATTTCTTGCAATTTCAATTCCCGATCCCTTTGTGCTAGCTTGAGTCTCTCCAATTTTGCTTCCTCTCGACGCCTCTGATCTTACATTTCTAATTTTCGCTCCTTGATCCTCAAATACTCAGAGGAAGCCTTTTTCCTTGACTAAAACATCGGCGCTGCACATTGGGTTTAATTTGCTAGCAACGCGTTAACAAGACCATTATCCACTGTAAGATGTCAAGCGAGCAACGGAGGTTGATCTTATCCTCTTAGTCTTGTTGACCCACTGATCGAGACTCTTCAATCTCTTCATCCCCTGAATTCGCTACTTCGTCGTTCAGATTCAAACCAATATGTTCTGAGTCTGAGGTGCCTTGATTTTTTTAGACGACATAAAGGAACGAAAGTCTCGCAACGACTTCTAAAATACGAAATATCTAAAAGAAATAATCAATAACAACATGACAAGGTAAAGGGCGGGATAAACTTATGCTGGGCCTCGCTTAGGTTTGACTTTGCCTCCGCAAGAATCATCCGACTCTGCTGGTCCAGCCCTATTACGCGCATCCGACAAACGATTAACTATCCTATCTCCTTCGGTTCCACAAGAGGCTCCTTATAACGCTTAAGTCCAGTTGGGAAAACGGTTCCCCAACGAGACTTCTTACGGGTGAGGAAAAAACATAGCTAAAATACTAAGAAAGTAATACATATTATATCAAATAATAGTAGACAAAATAACTAAATGAAAACTTAACAAAATATAAAATATATAAGCTATGCAAAAATAGAGGGGAAGCATAGCAGTTATAGCATTAAACACTTAAGCCCTAAATGCATCTACATGAAGGACCCCTAGGTTATAGTCTAGGCTCAACCACCTACTTCTCTATAACCAAAGGCTCTGATACCAATCTGTCACACCCCGCCAAGGCGGAAACGCGAGGCGTAAACAAGAATGGATATCATCACAACACATGGTGTCTATATAGAGAATACTAAAATGAAAACTAAAGTAAAGCAAAGACACAAAGTGTCATAACAATACCCAAAACCTAATGGTGTCTTTATTAATGAGAAAGAGGTCTCGTCAATAAATGACATGCAAAACATAATCCAAACAATTCATGCAAACGCATTTATTCAAACAGAAAGCATAAAGAAACTCCAAGCATCCTACGGTCTCTTCTAGCCACTTCGCTCTATCTTAGCACCATTAAGCTCACCTGAAAATGATGCTTAAAACGTCAACATAAAGTTGAGCGAGAATCATAGGTTTACGACATACAACAATATCCAAAATAAACTTTCAATTAGCTGCTGCAATTACCAAAACAATTCATGACAACAATTAACAACAACGGGACGGAACGTGCCCACGATCCACAATCATATCAACTACATATGTGCGCTACATGGCCTCATATTAGCTCACGCAGTCTTACCACCGTCACACCTCGTTTTGCATATTGGGATCCACAATACCAAACATATCATATCGCAACACAACGGGACGGAACGTGCCCACGATCCAATACACATAACTACAGCAAGCTTAAAAACATTTTAACACGACAACAAGCAAAGCCATGGAGCATACCACATAAACGACTCCAATTGATCACAAAGCCATGAAGCGTACCACATAAATGACTCCAATTGATCACAAAGCCATGGAGCGTATCACATCACAATCAATAACCATATAACACATAATCACAGCAACTAAAACATTTAAACTCATAGCATCATTTTCACCCCAAGAAAACATAAGAAAAAGGGGCTATGAAACTCACCTGATGCTAAAGCAATTCCCAAAAATCCGCGGCACAAACTAAACAACAAAATATCACGTTTTTACACGCTACAAAGCAAAAGCTTAAGCACATGTCTAACAATATTGATGATTTCTAAGGTGTTTATTTACCATTATGGGTCACCCCGACACAATGCCCAACATTTACCAATTCGTTTACACAACTTTTTTTTTCATGTTCCAAGCAATTTATCCTGAAAACAAGAATTTTAGTGTCACGTTACTACTTTTCTAACCACAACCTACTGGCCTTTATAACTTTTACCAAAAATCACAGGTTCAATATCATGAGTTTATTATCTCCATGATTTTTCCACTAATTTATTTCCCCTCTTAAGTGCCCCAAATAAGAAGCTCTCCTTTGGGGGATTTTTAATAGACTCATAGAAACTAACCTCTAGTGCTAATTCCTAATTCAAATTTTAAGTGGGGGTTTTACACCTCGAAATCTGACCTAAATCTGACCCGAATTTTACAGCTTTGACAACTTCTTGTAACCAACATTTGTATGCCTTCCCGACCCTAAAAAACTTGTAAAGGCCGGATTTCTTATGAAACTAGACTCACTGAGCTACATCATAGGCACCGCAAATCACATCAATTCATGCTTCTAACCTTTATATATTCATGAAACAACACAACCCAAAATTCTGCTCAAACCTAAATCAAGTTCTAACGCATTCTAAACCTAAGAGAATACATCATCATGCTTATAATTCATCCCTAATCATTATTAATAGTTTAAAAATTATATTATTTTACGATTTTATAAAACCCTAATATCACATACTTAAGAATATGTTAACATGATTTAATGAAACTAAACAAAAACTTAATTGACACATACTTAACTTAATTCTTGAACTCACTTAATCACCAACTCGTTCTTGATTAAAAAAATCTTTTTTTTTCTTCTCTTGGAGGTTCGGCAGTCGATCAACAAGGGAAAAAAAGATGGAGAAGAAAAATTGATTTAGGGAATTATTTATCGTATATATGATACCTACCAGTAGACTTCCTAATGTGAATCAGATTTTTGCCTTTTTTTCTTTTTCTTTCTTAAACCGATCCAATCACCTCCCCTTTTAATTAATTAATTTTTTATATATTTTCCTATACAAATTCGTATTTACTATTCATGTATAAATATTTTTTTTATCTATTTATTAGTTAATTAATTACCTTCAATAGCTTAAGTTTTTATAAAAACCTAAGCTAATTTGGTAAACCATTTTGCTTATAAACTACTTTCTAAAAATAATTTTTCATTTTTAAATTCACTTTATATATATGGAAAGTTTACTACTAACTTCCATATTCAAACCCACATTATTCTTTCCATATCACACACCTTCCTATAAACTCTTAATCTTAAAACCAAGTATGGGAAGTACAATGCATGCACACTCTTTCATATCCATTTTCACCACACGTGTACGAATGAATACTTAACACCAAACTCAAAACACCACTCAAAATGAGATTGCCATACACTCAAAATAAATCAAGCACATAATTTATCACGTATAGTTAGCCCACATGAATTTCACATAGCACAACACTTACACACATAAAAATGAACTCTTAGCCATTTCTAAAGGTTTAAACTAACCTACTCAAATCACGGTTTTCAGAGGAGCAAGCTTAGATAAGAAGTCTACAACAGGAGGTTGTCAATTATTTGGATGTAGATTAATATCATGGTAGTGCAAGAAACAGACAGTGGTTGCAAATTACATAACAGAAGCTGAATATATGGCTGCCTCAAGTTGCTATGGACAAGTGCTTTGGATTTAAAATCAACTACTTGATTATGGGTATAATTTTATGCATACCAAGATCTTTATTAACAATAACAGTACTATTTGCATAATTAAAAATCCTGTTTTTCTTTCAAAAACAAAGCATATAGAGATCATATATCATTTTATTAGAGATTGCAATGAAAAGAAATTGATTGAAATAATCAAAATCCATACTGACAAGAATGTTGCAGATTTGCTTACAAAAGCTTTTGATGTGAGTAGATTTCAATATTTGATTGTTAGTATTGTAATGCTAAATCCTTAAAGTCTTTTATCTCTTTATGTTTTTGTAGAGTTTTGTATGAATTAGTACTGTTATTCATGTCATTAAAAGTTTATGCTATTAAGTATAATTAGTACTGCTGGTTATACTTAATACTACTGTGTTTCTACTGTTAGTTATACTTAATACTGTTAGGTATAATTAATATTGTGATAATTGTGAAAACTGCTATGGCTTGTGTTTTCTTGGTGTTTGGACTAACATTTTGCAGGAAAAGAAAATAAAAGTGTTAAATTGATAATGGAAAAGCTGTTTAGAATGGAATTAGAGTTCATGCTGGTGACTCAAAGTTAATGCTGCTAGGCATAACTTACTACTGCTGGGAGAAAGTTAATGTTGTTAAGGGTATTTTTCATAAATACTTCGATTAAGGGTTTCAATTGATCCTTTAATCAATTTCACTCTTTCAAATACTCTCTAACTACAAACCCTAACTCAATTTTATCATCCATTATCAAAACCCAACATAAATGACGACTCTAAAGTTTGCCGATACTCATAATATGGTCGCATTTTTGTCTAAACCCACAGAGAGTGATGTGTTTGAACAAATAATGGATTTTTTTTGAATGCACAACCTATAAGGCATGCATTAACGATCAATCCTACTATATATATTTCTTGCATTGAACAATTCTGGTCTACTGTCATGGTCAAAACTATCAATGGGGAAGTACAGTTACATGCCCTAATAGATGGTAAGAAGATAATTATCACTGAAGCATCTGTTAGAAGAGATCTTCAACTAGCAGATGAGGAAGGAGTTGAGTGTTTACCATATTCTACCATCTTTGAACAACTTACACTGATAGGGTATGAGAAAATTTCACAAAAACTAACTTTCTATAAACCATTCTTTTCCCCACAATGGAAATTTCTAATTCATACTATTCTATAGTGTCTAAGTCCAAAGACTGCTGCATAGAATGAGTTTAGTAGTACTATGGCATCTACCATTATCTGTTTAGCTACTAATTAGAAGTTCAATTTTTCAAAATTCATTTTTAAAAGTATGATTAGAAACTTGGATAATTTTTCTGGCAAATTTTTGATGTATCCAAGGTTTATACAAGTATTTTTGGATCAACAACTTGATGGGCTGCCAACTCATAAGAAAATTTATATTGCACCCTCTCACACTAAAAAGATTTTTAGAAATATGAGAAGGGTAGGCAAAGGTTTTTCTGGTAGAGTAACACCTTTATTTCCAACAATGGTGGTACAAAACCAATCACAATTGGGTGAAGGTTCAGCAATTCCAACTGATCCCCATCACACACCCACCTTTATTCAACCATCTCCTCAACCTCAAAAGACACAATAACCTAGGAAGCCTAAAAGAAAGGACACTCAGGTACCTCAGCCTAATGATCCTATTAAGAATGTTGCAGATGAGGCTGTCCATAAGGAGTTGGGTGATAGTTTGGTGAGGGCTGCCACTACTGCTTCTAGCTTAGAAGCAGAGCAGGACAGTGGTAACATCAATAAGACCCAATCCAAGGCAACACCTAATGAATCTAGTTCCTTAGGAACTAATTCAGGTGGTGGTCCCAGGTGCCAAGAAACCATGGGGGATACTATTGCTCAAACTAGGTTTAAGAATGTATCTAAATATTCCAATGATTCACTGCTCGCAAGAGGTAACACACTTCGAAGTGATAAGGATATACTTAAACTTAATGAATTGATGGCACTATGTACCACTTTATAAAACAGGGTTCTTGATTTGGAAAAGACAAAGACCACTCAACATAACGAGATTGCTAGTTTGAAAAGGAGGGTCAAGAAGCTTGAAAAGAAAAATAGGTCAAGAACTTATAAGCTGAAGAGATTATATAAAGTTGGTTTGATTGCTAGGGTAGAATCTTTGATAATGAAGAAAGTTTGGGTGAGGATGCATCCAAACAGGAGAGGATTGATGATATTGATGCAGATGAAGAAATTACCCTGGTTAATGTTTAAAATGTAGATGAAGAGATGTTTGATGTGAATGTTTTAGATGGTGAGGAAATGTTTGTTGCAGAACAAGAAGTTGTTGTTAAAGATGTGAATAATGAAGTTAATGTTGTTGAAAAAGTAGGGATGCAACAACTGTTAGTGCTACTACAACAAATGTTGATCATATTACTTTGGGTCAAGCACTTATGGAAATAAAAAGTACAAAACCCAAGGAGAAAGGGGTTGTTATACAAGAGTTGGGTGAATCTACAACAATAATATCTTCACAACTATCTTCATAACAATCACAAGACAAAGGTAAAGGGATATTGATAGAACATGTGAAGCCGATGAAGAAGAAAGATCTAATCAGGCTTGATGAAGAAGTTTCTTTAAAATTACAAGCTAAATTTAATGAAGAAGAAAGACTTGCAAAAGAGAAAGCTAAAAAAGAAAAAGAAGCCAATATTTCCTTGATTGAAACATGGGATGATATACAGGAAAAGATTGATGTTGATCATCAATTGGCTGAAAGATTACAAGCACAAGAACAAGAAGAGTTGTCTATTGAAGAAAAGGCTACATTATTTCAACAACTCTTAGAGAAAAGAAGAAAGCATTTTGCAGCTAAAAGAGCAGAAGAGAAAAGAAACAAACCATTAACAAAAGCTCAATAGAGACAGATAATGTGTACTTACCTAAAGAACATGGAAGGATACAAGCTCAAAGATTTAAAGTTTAAAGAGTTTGATTCTATCTAAGAGATGTTTGACAGAGCATTCAAAAGGGTAAATATATTTGATGACTTTAGAACAGAGTTGGTAAGGCAAAGAAAAGAGAGCAGGAACAGAGCGGATACAAGAGAATGCAAAGAAACAAAAGGTGGAAGATAATAAAGAAACAGCAGAGCTTAAATAGTGTTTTGAAATCATTCCAGATGAAGAAGAGGTAACATTTGATGATATACCTTTAGCTGTTAAGTCTCTAAGTATTATTGGCTGGAAGATCTATAAAGAAGAAAGAAAAAGCTATTATCAAATAATAAGAGTTAATGGAAAGTCTCACACATACATGATCTTTAGTCAAATGCTTAAAAATTTTGACTGGTAAGATTTAGAAGATTTGTACAAGTTGGTAAAAGCTTAATATGAGTCAATAAGACCATGGAAGACTTGATTGTTGTTAGGGGTGATTATTTAAAAACAATGTTTGAACCACATGTAGAAGATATTATGGAGGAATCAACAAGAATACAAAGTGTTGGATTGGAAGCTGTATGACTCCTGTGGAGTACATTTCATGAGGATGAAACATATGCAGATATGTTGGTAGAAAAGAAGTATCCCCTTGCACCACTTTGGAAAAGAAGCTTAATATTGATTATGAAAGTGAAATGGTTTATTAGGTTCTTAAATTCATCATAAAACAACTTAAGAAGTAAAGAAGTGTTTGGAAGCATCCTCCTGGTGTTGAGGAAGCTTTAAATGAAGAAACTTGATAATTTTGAAGAAGAATATCAAGTTTAGGGGAGAATTGTTAGGATTAAAAGTCTTCTTGATGCTGTTAGAATTACTGATGCTCATCTTTTTGTTAATGCTGCTCAGCTGGAGTTAGTAATGCTCAAGAACTTCAAAGAAAATATGCTAAGTGTTTACTACTTCTAGTACACAGTTAGTACTGCTAGTACACAGTTAGTACTACTAAGTGAATATTAGTGCTGCTAATGAACTTCAAAGAAAATATGCTAAGTAGTTACTACTGCTAGTACAAAGTTAAGACTACTCAGCTGAAGTTAATGCTGCTAGTGGAAATATGCTTGAAGTTACTACTGCTAGTGAATATCAAGTTAATGTTGCTAATTAAAACTGTTTATATGATATATATTAGTTGTTTATAGAAAAGATTTTAGATACTTAGGAAAGTATTGTAAGCCAACTAAGGCTCCTTGGTGTATAAAAGGAGGTCATAGGGCATAGAGTTTGATATCATTTTTCAATCTTAGTCATATAATTCTTAGCTTCAAGGTCTTTGTAACCCTAATACTTTAAGAGTATTCGTATTATTATTATTAATAATATTGAAGCTTATTTGTTGAATTGTATGTTCATAGAATTACTGTTTCATTGATAATTCTTCTTAATATTAAAGATTAACTGATATTGCAACCAACAACTGATATTGGAATTAAAGATGAGCTGTCTGAGCCAATGGCTCTTTGTTACCTTCCTGCTTGGTGCATAACCAATAAAAATTCCAATATCAGTTGTTGGTTGCAATTTTCCAAGATCCTCGTTGTCATTTGTAAGGTAACAAAGAGCACCAAAGACTCGGAGAAATGTAAGATCAGGCTTCTTATCATGCACCAGCTCGTATGGGGTTTTGTTATGACGAGTGTAATTTAGGGATCAGTTTTTGGTGTAACAAGCAGTAGCAACAGCTGCTGCCCATAGAAACATCAGAGCCTTGGAAAATATTAGCATTGTCCTAGTAGCCTCCACAAGAGTACGGTTCCGTGTTTTGACAACGCAGTTCTACTGTGGAGTCCTCTGAACTGATTTTTCATGAAAGATGCCGACACTTTCATAATATTTAGTCAGAACTTGACTGACAAATTCTATGCCATTATCGGTACGGATGTATCTAACAGTTTTGTTGAGACCGACTTGTATTTGCTTCAGAAAACTCTGGGGTTTCATCTTTCGATCTCAAAAACTTAACCCGAGTAAACCTAGAATAGTCATCAACGATGACTAAGATGTATTTCTTCCCATTAATTGTTTGCACTCACATTGGTCCACATAAGTCCATATGAAGGGTATTAAGAACTTCTAAGTTGGTGTTTTTAGTTTTGGGTGTGTGGGTGTGCTTTTTGCTTTTTCCTAGTTGACATGCGGAGCAAAGATGATCTTTCTCAAACTTCAATCTAGGTAAGCCTCTTACTAAGTCCTTTCTTGCAAGGTCATTGATGGTACCGAAGTTCAAATGGTTTAAATGATGGTGCCATAACCATGATTTATTGTTAGGATCACATAAATGGTCCTGAACAAAGAAGCTTCGGTCACTCGAAGATACAAGACAAAAGTCTAGCTAGATAGTCAATGTTAATTAATGTTTATTATGTATAAGGGCCAAGATGTAAAAAGCCCAAAAAGAAAGCCCTCAAAGGCAAATCCTTATTAGTATAAATATCCGACGGAGAACAAATTGTGTCCTAGTCCATCCACATAGTATACCCTGGAGATTACAATGTAACCAATCACATAATCTCCATAACCCATAATAGCACCAAAGTGGTCATTCCCGAATCTAACTATCCCGATGAACTTTTCACAAAATCCTAAGCCGTTGAGCGATCTCCCGTCATAGGTTTTGAGCAGCCTTACAATCCAATACCAAAGGACGATCTGTTTAAGGACCTTGCAATGAAAATAGACGAAGATGGATAGTTTGGACAGTTGAAACCCCAATTTTGGTTGGGTTCCTATGGGTTAGCATAAGCAATAGTAGACACTACTTTGGATGTAGTGAGCCTAGTTAAAGGGCACTGTGCTCCTAAAGTGAATGTCCTTCCCGTGGGCATCCATTGATAACCTACAGTGGGAAGTATTTTGCCTGTTGGTTTCCAGACTTGCTTGACTTGCTTAGGTTTCTAAACTTGCTTAACTTTACGCACAACATTGTTAACAGAGGGGGATGCATTCACAGAGTGCAAATAAGTAACCACACACATATCATGATTTGCAGAAATTAAGCATTTGTTACATGTCTTGCAAGCAGTATGAGAATTCAAATTAATTACAGTACGCTTAGAGCTAATACTAGAATCAACATGATTATTTAGGTTTTTAATTAGACTTATTGTCATAGGGTGTTCTTTATTATTCTGTTGACACTCTTAGCCGGCAAGATCCTATTTTTCTTGGTATTGCTCTTAGGCTGTGATCCGCTAGCATCAGTGCATAAACTGTTTACTCTCTATAGAAGAGGCCATGGACATTAGTCTTCTAAGTGTTCAGTTGCTCTACATGTTTGTGTGTGTTACTATTTGACATTGAACATTGGACCTTAAAAGTGACTTGCTTTTTCTTAGTTAAAGGGGTATAAGCATGCTTTTTATCTCGTTTATTGAAGTCTTTTGGACAAGTGCCAATCACATATTCTAATAGTTCCTGAGGGAGTGTTTGGAGTAAGGACCCAGATGCAAGTGATATATATATAGCGTCTTTCAACTTTTGGTTTCTCTACTATCTCGCGAATTGTTTCAACACATTCCCTTAAGCATGCTTAAGATAATCTAGATGAAACATTCCCTATTATCCTACTCCATTACGAGGGGGAATTGGTTCAACATCAATGGCAAACTTACCCGGTGCAAGAACTCTTGGTTTTACAAGATTAGTAGTGATACATTGCATTTTATTATGTATTTGGACTTTCAAATTCTCATTTTTAGTTAACAGAGCAATTGTCTGTTCGATATGCTTAGCATGCGTGATCTTAATAGAATCATACAAATCCTTATAATGCTGCTTAATCTTTCTATTTTTTGACCTAAAAAGCTCATTTTGTTCTTGAAGAGTGGTGACTTTTTCAGTTAATTGAGTGATCTGAAATCTAAGGCCTAAAATCAAGTGTTCAACAGTTCTTGCTTCATACGGGTCTCCTTTAGTTGAGAGATTTGCATTTTCAATTTTTTGATGATGTTGTCCTTTCCTTGAAGGGAAGCTTTCATTTTTCTGATTACAAAGACTAAGTCAAAATCAGGAGTTTCTCTAGCGGGTGGAGGTGGGTTATTTCCAAAACTTTCTTTAAGGTTTTGATACTTTAGCTGCAGGTTTAAGTGATTTACCTCAAGATTGGAAAACCGGTTTATTAATTCATTATGATCATCTATTTGAATCTTATCCCGTAATTTAGAAAGCTCTGCATGAAGTTCCAAACAATGTGCTTGAACGAGAGTGTGGGCATCATGTATTTTAGTAAATCTAGATACAGTAAGCTCGGAATTCGTTGTAATATAAAACACATCTTTAGACAAGCAGTCATCAATTAAATTATCATTTGCAATAAGAAGGTTTTTCCTCTCAATCTTAACAAGCTTCCTATGGACAACGTTCCGGCAACCTCAGCTTCCAACTCTTCAAAAATGTCTTTCATTTCTTTAATTTCTTTAGTTAGAGCCTTTTGAATGCCCTCAAAATGTTCTTTAAGTGTTTTGAAAAATGGAATGACCTTGGTGAGATAACATTCCTTGGTTTGTTCAAAACCCCTTTCCCCTTCAGTGAGCCCAATAGGTGTAATTCTCTTTTTGCAGGTTTTTTCAAATTCTGAAAAAGTTGTATAAGTGTAAAAATATTAATTTTCACTTGACTTTTTGTTAGAAGCACCCTGGGAAAAAGCGTTGCAGGTGTATTTGGTGGATACATAGTCAACGCTTTGATTGGTTGTGAAGCTTTGGTCTGCTCCTTGAGAGCTTCTGCTTTCATCTCGATGAGATCGTTGGACCAAAATATCTGCTCGGGGGTCAATTGTTTCTGTGGTGTGAAAGTCGCTAAATAATTCTGTGGTATATCCTATATCATAACACGGGGCCGATTCTTGGATTTGGCTAGTTTCTAGAGAGAGAAACACTTGAGAGAGTTTTCTAGAGAGAGAAAAAGTATTTCTATGAAATGAAAAGATAGATGATAGCTTACCTCTTCAAAGTTGGGAGGTTTATTTAGTAAATTTACAAGATACCCGGGTATTAGTACCCGGACTTAATACTGTAACGTACTATTTAACTTTAACTACGAGCTATAATAAACAGTTAAATTTACACGGGTGGACCGAGTTCTTTTTTTAATTATCCTAACAATCTCCCCTCTAAGGGAGGTCACCTGAAAATACCAAAACTTAATACTTTTAGTCTTTAGCTCGTATGACATTTGATATCTTTGTACATTTAGGATAGTTGATCTTTTAATTCATCTTATGCTTGTCTTTGACTATGATCTTGAGCTTTCTTGAGATCATCGCCCAAACATAATCTTTCATCATCTTGTAATGGGATTGCTCATCTGAGAGCACTTGTGAAGAAAAATACATGACATCTTTTTTTTTTAGAGTTTTGCAGAAGCTTCGACACCTTTATGAGGTCTTTCATAACATCATAACAAGTGTAGGTCGTGTCTGAGCATTCGGTTATTTACTTGATCTCTCAGGTGCTGGGAATTTCCATCTCCATCTCCATCTTTAAGATATCCTGTAATGAAACAGTTAGCAATAAAGAGAAAATTGATTTGAAAAGTCAGTCTAAGTGTTTCTTATGAAAGTATTTTGTAACACTTCGAGAGTTTTGATTGTTTGTCAAATGATCAATAACCGTCAATTCTTATACTGGAACAAAGTTTGATTGCACAGAATCGCACATTGGTTTCTTCTCCAGTTGACACAAGTTTGATTCTTTTAGAATCGCACAAGTCACCTACCATGCGCTTGTTTGATGTTGCTATAGCAGGATTGTCATTCTTCATGGAAAAACATCTTTCACTACGGATGTTTGCAAATTTAATAAGGATAATGCATAGACTCTTAAGATGTTGACTTGTTTCCTACAGTTGTGTGAAAGAACAATGAGAGTTGGATATGTGTCCTAAACGAGATTAATTGACGATCTCTTGGCTCTAGACGAATGTGCGTTTTGGTATCTAGTAATCAAGAGGCTGGCTGGAGCTGACTTCCACCTGTTCAATATCAACTCATCGGAGTGAGAAAGTCAATAGATTATACGTAGTTTCTAGTCTCCGTGAGAAATGAAACAGAAATATTTTGAAAGATTCTGAGTGGCTAGGGAGGGTTGTGCATTGCATCACTGGGTCCATGATGACGATCTTCAATGTCAGCAATCATCTTAGTAATTCTAAGCCGCGCATAATGTATTGACCCGGTTTCTGCCTAAGTGTATGGAGGGCTTCTTTCTTTACACCCTTTATCCTTACAATTCTTTTTAATTCTTCAACCCCTTCAGTGCTTACCGAGACTTTATGACTAGAACCTTGTGGCGCTCTTATTCCAAGTACTAGCTCCATCTCAGTCGGCATTTTCTTTATCTTTGCTTTTACTCCTTTTTACATGTCCATACTAAGGGACCTTCTACACCTATCTAGTGGATTATCCCTGGGTAGATCCCTCCGGTTATGGCTGGATCATTAGGAATAGTACCTAACCTTACCAACCTTATAACTCTAATTAAGTAAAATGCATGGTCGGTCTTTTGGTATAGTTCTCCTTTCCATAAAACCAATTGAAAATTCAATTAAGGTACTTATGATATAAATATCAAAGCGTTTAGTACCTCGATTGTTTTTGACATTTTTCAGAAACGCTCCCCCTCAAAATGTGCTTCGGTATTCGAAATTGTATTTAGAACGTATTGGGCAGAGTATATGAGTCCTAATAGATCACAGTTATTATTTATACACATATTTAATTCACATTTATCTCCATTATCAAAATTTTAAACCCTTTGACATTTAGGATTTCAACTGATTTAAATATGTTATATAATTTAGGAGAAAAGTATTGGCATTAATTCTCTAGTCTGTGTAAGACTATAACTGCTCCCCCTCAAATCGTTAGAGAAATATTCTTCAAAGAAATGATTGAATAGAAATTCGATCTCCTTTTGTGACGAATCTGTTTTGTCTGCTAGAGAAACAACATTTTTCCTTGGGGGCACGGGGCCAGAGATGTCATAATCTGACGCCTTTTGTTTATTTGAAACGAGGTCTGAGGAGATATTGTCAACAGACGTCTCTTGTCGATTGGGCGTGAGGTCTGAACGGATTTGATCAGACGTCATTTCATGAAGCACGGGTCCTGAACTGCTATGATCAGGAGCCATGAATTGAGGCACGGGTCCTGAACAAAATTGTTCAGAAACCATAAACTATCTTTGAGATAGTAGATCTCAACCATACCGTTTCACACCGAATGGAGTTGGATTTTCATTTGCGTCAAAGTAGCTCCAAATGGCATGTTCTTGTAGTTGACTTTATGTTGAAATTGGACGAGAAGGATCGCCAATAACATTCTCTAATGAGTGATTCTTTGTCAACTTAGTGATAGTATTAAACAGTTGAATAAGATGATGCAAATTTAATGGAATGACCCCTTGTCAATTAGTTTCTTCAAAACTAGAGTTTGAAGAAATATTATGAAGGAGGGGTGCATTATTAAATTATGCATTTTGATGTCCATGAATTTATTCTTCAACACCTTGATGAGTGACTTGAGATTGAATTTCCTGATTTGTTGGTGAAGTACTAGTAGATTGTTCATCTTGATCAATGGTAGTTGATGAAGGTGAACCAACTGGATCAACAGCTCTTGAAGCAACAATAGCTACCGGATCTGGGGAAACAGTTCGTGGTGGAAGATTATAGTACTCATTAAACAATGGTTACAACAGGATCTCATAGTCTTTCTTGGATGGTGGAACATATGGTGTTGGAGAAACTGAGATTTGCACGAGTCCTGAACTGATGTATCCAGGAGTCATCAAAGAAGGCGCAGGTCCTGAACTGATTTGCACAGGAGCCGTGACTTGACCATTTCAAGAACTGAACTGCTCTGCTGTAGTGCGGATGTTGGTGGTGAAAGTTGTAATGAATGATTCTTGACAGGGAGGAGATACTGGTTTAGGAGATGAGAGATCGATGACTGAAGTATCAGTAAAGGAACAGATGAAGAAACTTGTTGGATAGGAACAGTGACCATGGATTCAACTTCGGTTTCCATAGTAGTTTTTCCTGGTTCATCTTTTACTTATATATTTCTTTAGGATCAGGCTTAGTTTCCTCATTATCATCCCCAGCATTATCATCTCTGTCAAAATGTTCACTGACCACATCTTCTAAATCAGCTTTGTAGAGCTTCTTCTTTCCAGTTTGTCTGCAGAACCATTTGATGAATGACCCAATATCATACGTCTTCCTTTGAAGCTTGTTCTCCGTGGGAACTTGATATGTTGTGGCGTATGTATTTGCCCAGTTATTTTCTGGTTTCGGGAAATCATTCGGGGGAATGGTCCATTCTAGTTCAGGTGTAGCTGGTCTCTCGCCTTTAGGAATCTGCTTAAACCATGTAGTGGTCGACACCTTGGGAATGTGAGCATTATCGGTGTCCTCCAGATCTAAGACATGCCCTTCATCCTGCATTCGAATGTTATCTACAGATTGTTCAGAATGTTCTGATTCGGGATCAGATCTGTGCATCGAAGAGTCAACACCAGCATCTCTTGTGTCAGTGATCTGCCATCCAGTTGAGGTAAGAGCTGGATGTTGTTTAGAAGCAGATGCATCAGACACCCGTGGTTTCTTCGAACTTTGCTCATCATCTTTTGTAGGAGGTTGAGCTGACCTAGAAGCACCTGAGTCGTGTCTTCTCCTTTTTGCTGACTTACCCTGGTTTGATCCAGCTGAAGGGCCTTCATCATCATCATCGTCTTCATCATCATCATCACTGTCATGCTTTCTTTTGTGGTTTTTAACCTTGTCTGCAACTTCCTTATCCATGGCATCTTCATCTTGTTCCTTTTTGATTATGATAATCTCCTTCGGACTCTTTTCAGATTCTTGATTCTGGATAGACTCTGGGCCAGGCAGCACAGAGTATTTCTCGATTAAATCTGCAGTGTGTCGTTCAAGAACCTTAAGGAGAGCATCATCAAGTTTTGTTCCTAGATATTTATCAACAGCCGTAGGAACTTGGGATTTAATTGAAGCCAAAACATTAGTAGAGTGATCAGACTTCTTTACTTCAGACATCTCTTGCTCCAATCTTGCCACTCTTAGCTGAAGGGCGATGAATGGAGTGATTTCAGGGAGAGATGTGGTGATTGTTGTAGCTTCCGTGTTGATTGGTGGAGGAGTGACCAGTGACGACGGCTTAGTAGATGAGACATCTGTGAAGGGAGCAATCACTGGAGGAGTTGACGTTACTGTCTGATGACTTGGATCAGGTAGGTGGAATCTCTTCTGCAACTTCTGTAGATCTTAGAGAAGGTTTCCCTTTCCAATCTGTAACTGTTCTGAGCAATGAAGGATCTGTTCATCTCATCTTGTAGGTTCAGGTGCAGGAATATTCTCTTCTGCCATCGTATCTGTTAAAGAATATCAACAAAGATAGACAAACATAGCATATAATCAAGTTAACTAAGCCTGTATGAGAGTCAACAAGACAAATGGTCCTTTGGAATAGACCTAAGAGGTTTATTTAAGACGCTGCCCAACAGATCACCAAACCACCATGCAGTAGGTTAACATTCCGCCATCAAGAATATGCAGCCGCTATCTAACTTGATGACACGTTCGACTATTATGAGCTTCAGAGTTTTTTCATGAACTATGGGTAGGCTGATCGCGGAGGAATTCATCATCGGACGTCCGTGGATTATTCTACGAACATTTCTCATTCTATGATCCCATTGTTGATAAATAAAGGAAGTCAAACTTGTATATAAAAAAAATAAAAAAATAAAAATAAAAATAAAAATAAAAATAAAAAATAAAAAATTTTAGAGTAGTTGTGTAAATATAAAAATTAGTGAGAACCGGGACTTATCGAGGCTATTGATTCTTTTATTCCCTTTGATAAACGCTTGGCTACTTTTCCAAGTTATTAGTCGAAGGGATTTGAGATTTTTGGTTTCTCGAGTGCTTACTTCATAGCATTGTGTGGGACACGCAACATCTTAGTTTGGGGGATTTTGGTATGTGCTTAATTACACATACCTTTTACCTTTAAAAACGAGCTAAAATAACCAAAAACGGACTCAAAATGCCAAATATATGCTTGTTTTGCTAATTGTGTTGTGCAGGAACGGATATCTCACAAAAAGACAAAAAATAAAGCAAAAAGCGACAAAACCAAACACAGGATGGAAAAGTATGTGAAAACGAAGCCCAATCAAAGTCAAGTCAACTCCGAGAAGAAAAAGCAAAGAAAAATATAACTTGAGGGGTCAAAAATGCCAAACCCCTAAGTTATATTATTATATAAACCACAGGGGCTGATTATGCCAATTTGGGAAACTTCATTTATAAAAGAAAGAAAGGGGAAAAAGGGAATGACAAGAAGAAAGATGTGGAGGGGCCTTTCTTGTACACAATCCAAACATTCCCTTAATCATCTTCAACATCTCTCTGTCACAGACCCAACTTGTATAAACCTTCCCGCCAACACCAAAACCAGCCAAACCGACCAGCACCCGTTGTTTTTTGCGTACCCATACTTCTCCTCAAAATCACTCAGACACCTACCAAATCATTTCATCACCCTACTGTCCCCCCAGCTTTATAAAGTCCATGTTGGCATCCCTCCTCCATTCCCAAAGCAACTTCGATGCTAAGATTGTCCTCCAAAGAAGCTCTAAAAGAAATCAAAGGCTGGGATTTTGCTCTAGAATCTCCTCACACAACTAGCACACTTGGGTTTTCTTAGTCTCTCCCAAAGAAGCACAAGATGCAAGTCATAATGACTACGGCTTAAATAGAGCCTTTTGTACCCTTTGGTGCATCTGAGAATCAGTTTTTAGTTTTTAATTTAACTTAGCTATTTTATAGTTATTTAACAGTGTTTTACTTTTCCAGCTTGTAACACTTTCAGTTTTAATGCAAGTTTGAGTTTTTAAAAGTACACATTTATAATCCCAAGTGTTAAGTTTCTTAAATAGGAAGTATGTGTGTTCAAAAGCTCTCAATACAGCTTGTTTACAAAACTGTTTAACAAGTGCACGAACTTAAAAAGTTAAGTAGTTAAGAGAAATATCACACCAATTCAACTCTCATAATATCCTCAGCTTATGTTATGGATATAAGCCAGTTCTGGATGTGTCTTATGGAACACTCACTAGCTTGTTCAATGCAAGCTAGAGCTTGTAGATTCATTGTTTGACCTAGATTTGGCAAGGGTGTAGTATGTCTCTCTACTTTCTTACTGTTACTTCTCTTATTGCAGAATTGCCTAGTTTATTTAATACAACTGTTGGTTTTAATTTTATAACTGCTAAATCCTAATTCAAGCATATCTTATTTAAGTGTTTATTATGATTGAAAATATGCTTATAAGTGTTTTAACTTTGTTATTTGATAATCTGTTTTTAATATAATATTTGAAAGAAAAATGATTGTTAAAGGGGTATTTTTCCAACTAGTATACTAACCTCAATAGTACTGCTGGTTCACTTTTATGGAACATCACGAACTTAAAGCTACCAGTACTACTCCAAGTTAGTACTTCTAAGTTTATTTTTTCTTGATTTTTGATGAAGAACGAGGCTTGAACTGTTTTGTCCAAACGTCATTGTTTATGTGCATCAGATTAGAATCCCTTGAACCACTGGTTTATGAGATATCAGTCTTTTCGGCAACCAAACTTTGAGTCTTTCCTTTATAAGATTACAAGATGTACCTGCACTTAAGTTAGCAGTACCTGCACCGACATTAAGAGTTTGATCGCATTCATATGGGTTAGTGATATCATCATTTGAACCATTTGGAGGTTCACTGTCAACTTTGGTTGTGTAATCGGTGAACATTTTTCCAGTAGGTATCCACCTAAGACCAGCAATCTTGAAAATTCTACCCGTCAGTTTCCACCTAAGACAAGATCTAGGAGTGTTTGGTTTCTCATGCACAGCGAAAGACTTCTTGGGAGAAAACCTTTGTCCTATAGCAATCTGCCTACTAGGTTTCTGAGTATGACTCTTTGGTCCAACGGGTTTGGTGTTGTTTCTAGTCTTAGGGGATTGAACCTTAGCACGAGAATTCACCTCTTTCAGGAATTTTGTTATACAATTATCATGATTTGCATTAAAGACACATTTATGACACGTTGAGCAAACAAAGTGTTTGGAGTCAGAAAAAGAACTAGAATTCCTAGAGTGATCTACTAGCGACACACCATTTGACATTCCACAACTACTCTTAGATACAGGCAAACTCCTAGATATTTGATTGTTACTCCTAGTATTTGGTTTGCTGCCATTAGTAGTGTTTTGTAGACTAGTAGTATGCATCACACTAGGTTTTGAATTCCTATTTCTTTCTTGTGTCTTTTTCCTAGCTTCCTCTAGATAGTGATTATGAGCCATATCATTTGAACCATACGGTTCTTCTTGACTATTCCTAAATGAGCCAGGTGCAATCACGTGATGAGGTTTTGCAAGCACATATTCTCGAACTTTAGGCAAATAATGAGGAGTGACTGGTTTTGACAAAACGTTATTCACATCAACTTGGGAGGCAAACCGTGGTTTTGAAAAGTTAGGTCGTTCAGATTTAAACGCATTTGGTTGTCTAACAACTGATTGGTTTCTGGGTGGTTGTAAAACCGGTTTCCCCAAGATTGATGGTTTTGCAAACTTAGTATCCATGTTATTTCCTTTTAACTTTCTTAATTCGTTTTTCAATGCTACATTCGCAAAAACCTTTTCCTGAATCTGAGCTTTTAAATCAGCATTTTCAACAGTCTTACTATTTACTTGAGCAATCAGTGAGTCATTATGATCTTTCGTCTGAATTCGTGTCTTTTTGATAGAATCATAAAGTTCTTTGTAAGTCTGTTTTAAATGCTCATTTTCCTGAAGTAATTTAGCCACTTTATGTTCTAATTCGATGTTAATTGTTTCAATTACATCAATGTCATGTTTAACCTTGGCTTCATTACTTTTCTCATGCACATTTTTAATTTGTTCCTTCAAGTTGTTGATCGTTGAGTTTTTGGCTTGTAGCTGAGCTTTCAATTCGTTTATCTCAAAAAATTCACGAAATTCAGGAGAATCCTGATTCTTACATGGTTTGTTACTTTGAAAACTTTCTTCCTTTTGTTGCATTGAAATTTCAAGTGAAATACAATGTTTTTCAAGTTGTAAAAATCTGTTTGAAAGTTCATTATAAACTTCTTTTTCAACCATATCGTTCGTTTTGAGAAACTCAGCCTTAAGCAAAGGACTTTTTACTTGATATTGTTCAGCATCCTGGTCAATCTCTCCTCGCCTATGACACATATTTGTTGAATCAGGAGTGGTATTGCTATCAACCTTTTCTAATAGATATGTGTCATAACTTGGTTAAGATTGATCAGTATGATGTTGTTCATTAGCAAGGACATTATGTTGAGCAGTCAAATGTAACTCAACACATGGCACTTGGTCATATACTAGTCTGATATCTGCATCCACAACATGTGTGATATTAGTCCCTGAACTGTTGCTTGTATCATGCTTTCCAGATTTTGTCCCCTTGCTTTCCATGACAACCAAATCAGCATGCAATGCTTTAACGTCCATGCTCAAATTAGCCACCAATGTTGTACACTCAGTGACCAAACTCTCGTGTTGTTGTAATTGTGTTTCTTTCACTACTATGCTGAGTGCATTGTTGAATTCAGACTCTATCCAACTGCTTTTTGAGACACTTAAACTGTCATTCACTACATGAACCGGATTGATCTTGACACTTGACTCAATTTGATGCTCATGAAGTATTTCATCATGCAACTGACTTCCATTCTCCTTTAGTGCATTAACTTCATTTTCTTTCATGCGTAATACACCATATGTATTTACAACTCTATGAATGACCGCTTCAAGTGTATCCAGGTTCTCGAGTAACTCACGTCTGTACGCACTAGGTTCACAGCGCGTGAAGTCTTCGAAGTCTTGTTGCCAACCTTGATTCAGAAGATCCGTTGCATTTACCCCTTTTGAGGCTTTTTTTCAAACCAAAATACACACAGACACAGTGATAGAATGAGAGATGAAATGGGGGATAGGGTTTTTTCTCTTGGGGAGAGGCGAATAAAAAGATAAGTATATGGGTTGGGCTATTAGGTATTGGGTATTTTGGGTTTTATTTTTCTATGTATTATTAAATTGACAATAACTGGTATAGTTAGTTAAATAAATAAATAGCAACCGTTTTTTTAGTTTTTTTTGTTTTTTTATATGTTTGTGTAAAATATTTCACAATACACACAACAATGAATCGAGCCATAGAATGAGAGAACAAGGTAAATAAATGAATAAAGGGCTAGGGTTTCTTCACTTGGGGGAGGCGATTTAAAAGAGGAGAATATGGATGAGCCTGTAGTTGAAAAGAGTTGGGTTGTTGGGTGTTTCGTTTTATTTTTCTATGTATTAATTAAATAAACAAGAACTGGTAGTAGTTATTATTATATTTAAAAAGATGTGTAAAAATTAAATTGCAAACGTCTTTTTAGTTTTTTTATATGTTTGTGTAAAACGAGTGAGATGATGCCCCGCGTTACGCCGGATTGATTTGTAGCCGAGGCATATTTTTTCTTTTTTTATTGTAACTTTTTTGTTTCTTAGTTATTGGCTTCAATAATACTTTTATCATACATAACAAATAATAGAAAATGATATATGTGTTTAGAAATCATACATAAAATAATAATGAGACTCCATGCCCAACTACTTACTTTATAAAACTTATGATAACCTTTTGTTCTAAATTATGTAAGCAAATGAGTTTTTTTGTGCTCGTTTATTTAAGAATTACGAATTTTTATTCGTGTGTATGATAACACTTTTTTTTTATCAAACCGCCTCCTATCAATTAAGCAAACCGCCGCCTATAAATTAACCAAACTGCTGCTTATTATTTTAATCAAACCGCCGCTACAAATGAGCAAACCGCCGCCTGAACTGAACCAACTCGCTGCCTAATTAAATACGCAAACCGCCGTGTAATTAGACTAACTCGCCGCCTTGAATTTTTTATTCAAACCGCTGCCAAAATTACTTTAGCAAACCGCCTTGACCTTTGGCAACTCGCCGTCTTTTAAATTAATCAAACCGCCGGTGTTCTTTGAATTTTGGGCATTATGACGTTTCTTTTTGTTCAATATAATAAGCAACTCGCCTCCAACCTGTGTAACTCGCCACCAATAAAGGGCAAACCGCCGTGGTGTATGGCAAACCGCCACCCGTTTTTGTTGATTAAAATAATCAACTCGCCACTGTGGTCAACAAACCGCCGTTGATTTTTACCTAAAAACGTGGATCTTGTCCCCTTTCTATTCAAACCGCCACCAAGAACACATAGGACGAATTTTGCATATTAACTTCAAGTGAGCTTTTTAACCACGAATCTAAGCTCTAACATGCAATACTAAGAAGATATATCAAGATTAAACTTCCTATAACATGTATTTCTTCTTGGATCGTAAAAAAATGAAGCAACCCTCCACGAAGAACACTAAGCTTTATTAGCTTATAATTCGAACTAGGAGCTTATGTAATCCTTGGAATGATAACACACTAACCTTTTTAATGTGTAGAACAAGGAAGGAACAAGATTAAGCAACAAATAAGCCAAACACAAATCTGAGCCGTGGCCTTTTTTAGATAAAAAATAAACACGAATTTGATTCCTTTTAACCACAAGAATCAACCACGAATCCACACGTAGCTCTGATGCCAATTGTAGGATCCCGAATTCACACAAACATGTATAGATCTAGAGAGATCTAGAGAGAGAAAGTTAGAGAGAGAATGGTTGAGAGAGAAACTAATAAAAACACACTTAAGAGTGTGTGTAAAATGAATTGATACTTATCTCTTCCAAAGTTAGAAGAGGTATTTATAGTTCTTACAAAACACCAGGTATTAGTACACGGTTCAATACCGAAAGTCGTACGTTTAACTATTAAACTATGAGCTATAATGAACAGTAAAATACACGGGGTGACCGAGTCTTTTTCTAATATCTAACAGAAGCTTAATAGAAATCAATAGCAAAGTTAGTATTATATTGTGTTCTTCTTAATACTTGTGTTAAGATTACGCATTAACACTTGGTATTCATACTCAGTGTCTCTTACATAATTGATTTGGATTTATTCAAGTTAGCTATTATCTTATAAAGGCTATATAGATCCAAAACCAAGGACCTACAGTTAGTCTTTAAGAAAAATGAGTCTGTGTATGAGGAAGA
>BQNB010014806.1:0-23291 GCA_026074375.1 Tanacetum coccineum | reverse complement strand
TGAAAAAGCTATGTAGAAGCTTTTCAAATCAGAAAAGATGAGCTTCTGAAAACAGCAAAATAATTTAAGCAAGACGATAAGCCAAATCTGAGCTTATTTGGGCTTAATATTACGAAAAGCCTTTAAAACTAAATTGATTGAATCGTAAAAGCTTAGAAGAGCTTATAGGGGTTTATCATTTAGCTTTTGACAAATTTTGATACTAATAAGCCACTGAATTAAACACGAGAAAATAGCTTAATTAAAAAGCCACACGAAAAGAAATAATAACGAGAGAATAAGCATCATATAAGCAAAACGAAATCTTTAATCGACTTCAAACCATTTTTAATACATCATCACAATAAGCTTGAGGAATAAGCAAAGTACATTAAGCAAAAAATTAGAAATAAGCTACTACAAATTTGAAATAAGCTAAAAATAAGAAAACTAAACTAATAAAAACTAACTACCTACTCGCCAAAAATTAAAGGGAGCCAATTGCTTTTATAGGGGTGAGAAGGGTGATATTGTAAAATCGTCCTAATGATTGATGAATAATTGAGCCAATGATTGGTTAGGGATCGGTGTCACACGAATCGAGTCCTAAGAATAGAAGATCCAACCGCTAAAAGAACGTCACGTGGGCTTTTGGTAGCTTAAATCAAACGCAATACTTTTCGTCTGCTAGATCAACATTTCAAAGCAATTGAGAATTTGTATGAAATGCCTTTGCCACGTGTTTGATTTTCACTCGTTCTCCCAATAGATAGTGGTAAGTCATGTGATGAGTTGTGAATTAATTCTTGGGCACGTGAGCTTCTATTTCTCAATATCAACTTTGTTTCACTTCTTTAATAATAAATCAAGTTTTCTTATGGGCTTGTTGTTGGGCAAAAGATAGTATGGGCTGGCCCAGCCCATAAAATGGGTTACGGGCTTGTCCAATACAATCCGAGGGCACCATTGGACTCGGTTTCTTGTGTTCTTTCCATTCCCCTGCTCGGTTTTATCCATTTATGTCCTTATTTTGTCATTTTCTTAATATCTGGTACCTGCACATACACAAACACAAAAACAAGCATATACATTGTATTTTCCACACGTTTTTGGTTATTTGGGCTTGTTTTTTATGGTAAAAAGTATGTATAAAATAGCAAATACCAACCTTCATGAATTGTTCTACATTCTAGGTTTCGAACAAAGGGTTTTAAGTTATTAGAAAGATAGTTTTCATTTGCGATTGTTGGAATGTATGATTTGGTGTACCATAGTTCTTCTTCCAACGTCATTTCACCTAATTAAGAGAGTGACAATTTTAGTAAGGTTCTGTCATTAAAGAGGTATCTAGTGCATGCCTAAATATGACAAATGTAGAGTAACAATTAACTCGACCTAGATATAAATCCTAAGGGTTAACTCAAACGCTCCTTAATTTGATTTTGCTCATCCAAACATCTAAAAAATTACATATGAATTATGTATCTCGAATGAGATCGTTATTCATGTGTTTAAAAACATTTTTAAGTTGTATTAACAATGCATAACAAGAATTTTTTTGTGTTCCTAAAGTGAGTGATTTGAAAATAAAATTAGGGTTTTGGTTCGAAACAATTTTTTGACAGACTCACTAGTGTATATAAATTCTATGTCTAAGGGAAGCATATTAGTTATAGATTATATCCTAGAAGTCCTAAATGTACAAAATTGAAAGAAAAATAGAAAATCCCCAATTTTTAATTTTTGAGTTCATCATGAATCCTAGACTCAAATTGAAAGAAAATAGATGAAATGACTTACAATTGATGATCTTTATGATGTTAGGAATGATTATTAGTGTTGATTTGATCTTCAATTAATATTAACAGACACAGCTCACAAAGGCGCTGACTCTACTAAGGACACTACAGACTCAAATTGACAGACACAGCTCACAAAGGCGCTGACTCTACTAAGGACACTACAGACTCAGATGGCAGCATTACAGAGTCAGTAGACACCTACTAGGGATCCAACACATCCTGATGTACCAGAGGAGGCCAGTAGTAGTTCTTAGATCTAGTTATGTTGTAGCTATGTTGTATACCCTACTAAGTATTACAAGGTAAATCCTATCTAGTAAGGCTCTAGGTTTTATTTTCATTTTGTAACCTAATGGTAGTGATCATTTTGTAACCGAATCGGTCATGTATGTTTCCAGATTATATATGGAAGGGATGTATTATGTCATGTCTGTAATCAAATTTATTATGAATGAATGTTGATTTAGCTACACCATTGTAAATTTCAATTCAGTTGTATATTTCACTGTGTGATGTGATCTCACTTTATTTATTGTGTATATGTCATGTCATGGTTATGATTTTATGAAATCTAACAGGTATTATATTTTCTTGTGATTGAATAAAATGGCACCAAAGAACCAACAAGATGTAACACCAGCCCGAACAACCACCACCACTATTCTGTGACAGAATGGAGCGACCTTTAAGATTAATTGCCCAAGGGTTACTGATGTGTTGTAGAACGTGAGGCCACCAGAAGGGAAATGGCCAAGACAACCATGATTCTAGGAGATGGGTGAAGGAGACAAATCTCCTTGTTCGTGAGTGCACTTACCCGACTTCATGAAAATGAAAAACCCTATATTTAAGGGTACGAAAGGAAGGTATCTTGTACGATAGTGTGACTCAGTGGTTGTTAAGTGTGTTGTGGAAATTTGTGAGGTGACTATGCAATAGTAAGCGCATCTATGCACTCTGTGGAAAATACTCTCTTCTAGTAAGGCTATCTGTTTTTAGCTACGTAAATTGTGAGGTGTCTTTGACTTCGGACATATAGAAAAGTGCTAACACTCTAAACTGCGCGCCTGATAACTCTCCTATCGATAGCTTGCGTGAACTGGATAGAGGATCCTGAACACGCACTGGAGTAGATTTATGCATATCTCGTGCCCCCACCTTGCGTACACTCCTAATCACATGTAAAACGAAGATGTCCCACTCACACACGCTCGTACCCACCTGCCCACATGGGCGAGATTTAGAAGCCTGGAGCGTTGAGACTAGTAGCATCTAAGTTACAAGATCGATGATGTTTGGGTAAGCTATTAAACCACGTTGTAAAGAAATTGGCACTTGATGTGTGCTTGGATGTTTTCTAAAGAGTCTAATAAAATTTAGAGGTTATGTCGGTTGGTTTGCCCGACATGATTCACGGAAGATGTTATGGCATCTAAGCAAAGACCATGCAGGATGCATTGAATTTGTAAATGAGTGATGGACAAGAAAGATCCTCCACTTTTGCTTAGAGACTAGTGAAAACAAAAAAGAAAGTAAGATGATAACAACAAACAACAGAACATCGAGGCAGACACACGGGCAGGGCTTGCTGTGGGTTAGTGAGAAGAAACTTATGGTGGATCCAAACCTCTGTGATCTAAATGAAACTATCACCTAGACGGTCTAATGTGCTTCAAAATGCCACAAGAGCCAACATAATTGGCCATATGGCCTGTGATGTAGGAGTACTACAAATGCCTTAATACTGCTAACAAAACCAAAGGTGGCACTAAGGCAGTTAAGAACCTACATGCTTTGAAATGTGGAGCCGAGGGACATTTTCAAGATGTGTCTCCAAAGCTAAGCTGAAAAACAACAACCGTGGTAACCAAGGTTGAAATGGCAATGCTCTACCAAAAGTGTACGCGGTATGCCGTGCAGGGACAAACCCATACTCAAACGTCATTACGGGTATGTTACTTCTAAATAACCACTATGCTTCTATCTTATTTGATACTAGTGACGATATGATTTTTGTGTCTACTGCATTTAGCTCCCAAATTGATATCACACAAACTACCTTAGATCATTATTATGATGTTGAACTAGCTGACGGGAGAATAGTTGGGTTAAACACCATCATTCGGAGTTGTACATTAAACTTCTTAAATCACCCATTCAGCATACACTTAATGCACATAGAACTTGGTAGTTTCGACGTCATAATTGGTATGGATTGGTTTGCAAAGTACCAAGCTGCCATTGTTTGTACCGAGAAAATCGTTTGTATTCCCAGGGGAAATGAAACCTTAATTGTTCATGGTGACGGAAGCAACCGAGGAAACGAGACTCGTTTGAACATCATCTCGTTCACTAAAACACAGACGTACATGCTAAAAGGATGTCCCGTCTTTTTGGCACATGTTACTACAAAAATGAAAGAATTGTTATGACCAAAACTCTAAGAAACTTTCTGAAAGGGCTTCATAAGGACCCTAGTCCTTCCCTTGGGGTAAGCCTTTGGTCTTGTTTTTTCAAGAAGAGAAGGATGGATCGTTTCAAATGTGCATCAACAACAGAGAACTAAACAAGCTGACGGTGAAGAATCGTTATCCACTCCCAAAGATTGATGATTTATTTCATCAACTACAAGGATCTAGTGTTTATTCTAAGATAGACTTGCGAAGTTATCACCAGCTTCGAGTACGTAAAGAAGATATTCCGAAGGATGGCATTCATAACTCGATATGGTCATTACGAATTCCAAGTTATGCCATTTGGTTTGACGAATGCACCAGCGGTATTTATAGATCTCATGATCGGGTGTGCAAGCCATATTTGGATAAGTTTGTGATTGTCTTTATTGACGATATCCTCATCTATTCAAAGAATAAGAAGGAACATGAAGAACAACTTAAGGAAATTCTGGAATTGCTTAAGAAAGAGGAGTTGTACGCTAAATTCTCTAAATGTGAATTTTGGATTCCCAAGGTACAATTTCTTAGCCACATGATTGATAGTCAAGGCATTCACGTGGATCCCGCCAAGATTGAATCCATAAAAGATTGGGCATCTCCTAAAACACCAACGGAGATTCGGTAATTTTTAGGTCTTGCTGGGTATTACCGAAGATTCATTGAGGGATTTTCGAAGATCGCTAAGTCAATGACCAAGCGTACTCAGAAAGGAGTTAAGTTTGATTGGGGTGACAAAGCGGAAGCCGCCTTCCAGTTATTAAAGCAGAAGTTATGCAGTGCGCTAATTCTGGCTTTACCTGAAGGAAGTGAGGATTTTGTGGTCTATTGCGATGCTTCGCATATGGGATTGGGTGCTGTATTAATGGAAAGGGATAAAGTAATTACTTATGCATCACGCCAATTGAAAATTCATGAGAAGAATTATTCGACTCATGATTTAGAACATGGATCGGTAGTGTTTGCTCTAAAAATTTGGAGACACTATTTATACGGAACCAAGTGTACGGTATTCACAGATCACAAGAGTTTACAACACATTCTTGATCAAAAGGAGCTGAACATGAGGCAACGTTGTTGGTTAGAGTTGCTCAGCGATTACGATTGTGAAATACGTTACCACCCGAGGAAAGCAAACGTAGTGGCCGATGCCTTAAGCCGTAAAGAACGAAATAAGCAAATACGGGTTCGAGCCTTAGTCATGACTATTGGTTTGAATCTCCCCAAACAAATTATGGAAGCTCAAATAGAGGCACGGAAACTAGAAAATCTCAAAAACGAAGATGTAGGATGTATGATCAAGAAGGATATACCGAAGGAGAAGTTGGAACCCCGCGCGGATGGAACTCTATGCTTAAATGGCAGGAGTTGGTTACCATGTTATGGTGATTTAAGGACTGTAATCATGCACGAGTCCCATAAGTCAAAATACTCTATCCATCCGGGCTTTGACAAGACGTATCAGGACATGAAGAAGCTATATTGGTGGCCTAATATAAAGGCCGACATCACCACCTGTGTTAGCAAATGTTTGACATGTGCTAAGGTCAAGGCTGAACACTAAAGGTCATCGGGTTTGTTGGTGCAACCCGAGATACCTCAATAGAAGTGGGATAATATCACTATGGATTTTATCACGAAGCTTCCTAAGTCATCACAAGGTTATGACACCATTTGGGTGATTGTTGACCGACTTACTAAATTCGCAATCTTTGTACCAAAGAGGGAAATTGATCTCAAGGAAAAGTTGGCAAGAATGTACCTGAAAGAGGTAGTCACGAGGCATGGAATACCTGTCTTAATCATTTGTGATCGCGGCCCTAGGTTTGCATCAAATTTTTGAAGGTCACTTCGGAAGGCATTGGGTACAAATTTGGATATGAGTACTGCATACCATCCGCAAACCGACGAACAAAGCGAGAGGACTTTTCAAACTCTCAAGGATATGTTGTGTGCTTGTGTGATCGACTTTGGAAAGGGTTGGGTTAACCATTTGCCATTAGTTGAGTTTTCATATAACAGTAGTTATCACGCTAGCATCAAGGCTGCACCATTTGAAGCACTTTACGGACGAAAGTATGTTCACCTGTTTGTTGGGACGAGGTTGGAGAAGTTCAACTCACTGGTCTAGAAATAGTTCAAGAAACGACCGAGAAGGTCATTCAGATCAAGCAAAGAATTTAAGCCACTCATGATCGATAAAAGAGTTACGCCAATTTAAAGCATAAGCCGATGGAATTTCAAGTTGAAGATAGAGTTATGCTAAAGGTTTCGCCTTAGAAAGGAGTAGTACGTTTTGGCAAACGGGGGAAGCTAAACCCCAGATATGTTGGACCTTTCAAAGTGTTGGAAAAGGTTGGAGCCATTGCTTACAATCTTGAGCTGCCTCAAGAGCTGAACAGGGTTCACAATACGTTTCATGTATCCAACTTGAAGAAGTTCTACGCCAATGAACCATTACCCGTTCTGTTTGATGGACTCGATATTGATAACAAGCTTCATTTTGTTGAGGAACCAGTAGAGATCATGGATCGTGAAGTTAAACGATTAAAACAAAGTCGCATTCCATTCATTAAGGTTTGATGGAACTCTAGGAGAGGTCCTGATTTCACATGGGAACTTGAAGACCAATTTCAAAAGAAATACCCGCACCTCTTCACAAAGACTGCACCGTCGTCAAGTGCCGCATCTTAAGCCTTGAGAACAAGGCTCATTTAATGGGGGAAGACTATAACACCTCGTGTTTTTAGGTCATTTACGACGTCATTTAATTCATTATTTATTTTAGTCTCGTAGGCGTTTGCATTTAATTTTAATCGTTAAGTTAAATCGCATAAGCTAAAAATTATCATTCAACGTAAACGGGCATCAAACAATTAAATGTTTACATCAAGAAAGTGTTAGATAATTATTTAGAGGATAATTATTAACTTTGCACATTTTATTTTTATTGGTTACGTAAAGTGTTTACGTTACGCGATAAAATACGTTTAGGCATTCAAGGAACCACCAAAACTTATCTACGCTTCAACAAATACCCACTATTATACCCAATGCTCAAAGTTTTATAAAATTCACCTATGTTATTTATCATAGCCAAATTTTACATACAAGGACCTAACTAGGACATACAGTTTACAAGTGTTACATCTACATTTAACCTTTACATCATTTAACTTCAAGTTACACAAGATTTATATACAAAATATCAAAGACACCAACTAGCACCTCCCCCTAACTTTCAGAAACAAAGTGATCCCAAGGGGACCAAGAGCACACAATTAACCAACTTGAACTTGTACAACCTCAAATTCATTAAACCTTATGTCCATGACTAGTTAATTTGACCAAGACTTTCCTTAAATCCCTCCCATTGTTTCTTCTAGCCTAAGACATTCTTAATAGTATTTTTGACTAGCTTTTAGTATATATACACGCATCACTAAAACATATAACATATACACTTCATTTTCATAAGCAAAAAGTTTACAATCTCTCTTGTTCTCTCCCTCTATCTCACGGCCAAAACAAACACCCTTAGATAATCCATACAAAATTTATTTACCAAGTATACAAGTGATCTAACATCATATCTAAGGTACTACAAGAAGGTTTGAAGGTTTGGATTAGCATTTACAAGGGTTTAATCAAGAAGGTTTAAGATTAGGGTTTTCTTTGGAATTAGGGTTTCTAAGTCTTGGAAGCTTAGGTTTAATATCTAAACTAGGCTTTAGATCTTGTTGGTCATCATTCTACTTCATATTAAGGTTATCTAAAAATCCTACGCTCTTTATATTTATGATTTCATGTGTATATTATGTTTATATAGTGAATCACCATCTAGGATATATATTAACATGTAAAATAGATTTTTACACTTGATCATGGTTTGATAAACTTTGTCATATGTTATATGAAAGTTAAATACATATTGTAATGCAAGTATAAGTATTATACAAGTGTTGGTTTATCTATAAAAAGTATATATAAACTAGTTACTTAAAAGTTTACTTAATAAGTTTATAAGTAAAAGTGATGAGAGGACTTGTTATCATGGACATTTCTTGGACAATTTATGGACTAAAGTACAAGTACATGGGACTTGTAGTATAAGGGTTGTAGAGGACTTGTAACAAAGTTGCTAGATTAAAAACTTATAAAAACAAGTTTTAAACACATTTTAACAAAAACATCAAAAGTTTTTGTTTTAATTCCAAAAATAACATATTTATTTTATATTTTTATAAAATACTACACGTCATGACGATCGTAGGCATGTAGAGAACTCAAAAATCCAAGCTATAAGGAAGAAGATGCGCCATTTGCAAGTTTACGATAAATAAAAGCTTTTATAAAAACAATTTTATAAAAACTTATTATTTTCCAATTCTAATAAAATTATATAATTATTTTTCATACAAAGTCCATATTTTTAGGATTCCAAAACCTTAAGAATCATAATTATTCGATCAATAACGAATCAGTTATGGATTTTTCGATATTACGATAATTAAAGTTTATAAAAATAATTTTATAAACTATGAACAGTAAAAATCACAATTCATCTCAGATACTTTTTTAAAAATATTATACTTTGATATAACTTTTAATTACGAAGACGTGCTCGAAAGAATCACTAAAATTGGAGTTAAAACGCATAAGATATGACTTTTACGAGAATTACGCTAATTAAATTTAAAAAAGTGCATGAACAGTAAAAAGTATTGTTCATCAGAGGGTTGAAAATACAAAAATGTAATATTTTGATAACTCTTCTTAATACGAAAGCGTGGACGTAAAGAACTTACAAAACGGGCTTAAAACGAGAAAGTTACGCCATTTTTACTAACATGATATTTATAAACATTTTAACTTTATAAATATGATTTCACAAATACGATTATATGGTGATGTAGCTATATAGAATTATATACGGTATTAGTTATTCAAAGTACTTAGTACTCATACGACCTATAAATAATTAGGTTGCATTCGGGCGTATTCGTGTTGCATTTTCAATTTGTGATTTACATTGTCGATTTAATCACTCAAGGTGAATTCATAGCCCCACGTTTTACATTAATAATGATTTACAAGTTATGGGTTGAGAAACATATGCATGTTTTACAATTGGACGTAAGTGGACATTTTACATTACGATTACGTGTTTGCCTAAGTAGCGATAACCCTCTGAGCCCATTATCATGAACTGTCAATTACTTGTTTTGAGCGCGAATGTTATTAATAGATCTATTTGGGATTGACATCCCCGTTCGAGTGAGTCATGCTCACTGTGCCGGTGTGCCGGACAACGAACGTATACCATGTTAGATTTGGGATGTTTCGGGTTAGAACATCATCACGGGCAATGTTGGCAATTTATATTGCAATTCATACATGTCGAGCTTCAGTGTCATGAGCTTAGGAAAACGTAATTACATTCATTGATGTTTGCATCTGTTGCATTATCATGGGGAAATATTGCGGTCCTACATTATACATTTTACAAACCTATGAATTCACCAACATTATTGATGATGTTTTAAAGCATGTTTTCTCAAGAGATTAATGAGGTACAAGGCAATGGATACATTGGTGGTCGTTATTTTGGAAGTTATATGCATTAAATATTTGGTTGCATTACATTTTAGGGAAACATTTGTTATGGACTAGAATCTTTGTATTTTGATCATCGAACAAGTGAATCTTCAGGCTTTTGTATCAAACAATTTTTTAAATCTAATGTATCGGTTTTAACGACTTTTAAATGGTCGTTCTTATATATATCTTGTGCTATTAATCTATGAAGTAACACTCTCAACCTATATTCCGCTGCGACCCAATTTGGGGGTGTTACATCAATAATTCAAGTGACAAATTAGTGGTTGTCATCCCAAAGAACAAGGACAAAAGAGTTAGATTCACTGAGTCCGTCACATCATCAGGAAACACAAACACAAATATAGCTTCTTCATCAAACCTAGTTTCTAACAAACCTGTGTTGTCTTCTACATGAGTAAAACCTTCTACTAGTGCTAGCGGATCACAGCCTTCAAGCAATACAAAGAATGATAAGATTCAGCAAACACCAAGTAGTACTCAGAAGAATAAAGTAGAAGCCCACCCTAGGACTGTTAAATCTAGTTTGAAAAATAAGAATTGTATTGTTGAACCTAAAGGAACTGCAAATGTGCAGCATTCCAAGCTTAATACGAATTCTGAATTTATATGTGTTAAGTGTAATGGTTGCATGCTTTCTGATAATCATGATTTGTGTGTTCTTAATTTTATCAATGATGTGAATGCTTGTCCTTAATCTAAATCTGTTAAGAAAACTTCAAAGAGAAAAGTTTAGAAACAAACTGGCAAGGTGTTCACAAAAATTGGATACAATTAGAGACCTACTTGTCGGACCTTCACTATAGTAGGAAATACTTGCCCTTTAACAAGGATTACCACAACTACTGAAGTGCCCCCTCGGAACCCAACTGCTCTAGAAATTAAGACTCCTAATCCGGTAGTAACATTGGTTTACTCTAGGAAACATGGGAAATCTAAAACTAATGTTCTTGTTAGCAAACCTAAGATTCTTAAATCTATATCTTCTAACAACAAGGAACCCAATAAATCTTAGGGATCTATAGTTTCTGATGTTCCATCTTCCTCTCTTGATGAATGCAGATCGTCCAAATTGCTCTCTAGAATTTGTACTCCGGCTGCTCCAAGCATATGACCGGAGATCGCTCTCAAGTCACCAATTTCATTAGTAAATTTTTAGGTACAGACAAATTCGGAAATGATCACGTGGCAAAGATAATGGGATATTGTGACTATCAGATTGGGAATGTTACAATCTCAAGGGTTTACTATGTGGAAGGACTTAGACACAACTTATTCTCCATTGGACAATTCTGTGATTCAAACCTTGAAGTTGCTTTTTGTCAACACAGCTACTTCATTCGTAATCTAGAAGGTGTTGATCTATTGACTGGATCTCGAGGCAATAATCTGTATACACTGTCCCTTGGAGATATGATGGCGTCCTCTCCTATTTATCTCTTGTCAAAGGCCTCAAAGACTAAGGCATGGCTATGGCACCAACGTCTGTCTCATCTGAACTTTGGTGCAATCATCCATTTAGCTAGACACGGTCTTGTTCTACGTCTCCCTAATATAAAATTTGAAAAGGACCATTTGTGTTCTGCGTGTGCAATGGGCAAAAGCAAGAAGAAACCCTACAAACCTAAATCTCAAGACACCAACCAAGAAAAACTCTATCTCTTGCACATGGATCTTTGTGGTCCAATACATGTCGCAATTGTTAATGGAAAGAAGTACATCCTCGTCATTGTCGATGATTACTCTCGATTTACATAGGTAAAGTGCTTAAGGTCAAAAGATGAAGCTCTAGATTTCATAATCAAGTTTCTCAAGATGATCCAATTGCGGCTTAAAGCACCTGTCTGACGAATCAAAACAGATAATGGAACTGAATTTGTTAAGCAAACTTTGCGTGAATATTATGAGAAGGTTGGAATCTCTTATGAAACATCTGTTGCTCGCTCTCCACAGAAAAATGGTGCCGTTGAAAGATGTAATTGTACACTAATTGAAGCTGCCCGCACAATGTTGATTTATGCATAGCTGCTTGTTATTCTTATGGGCAAAAGCAGTTGCTACCGCATGTTATACCCAAAATCGTTCCATTATACATCTTCGTCATGGAAAAACACCATATGAGCTTTTACATGACAAACTTCCTGACTTATTATTTTTCTATGTATTTGGTGCACTTTGCTATCCGACAAATGATAGTGAGAATTTAGGTAAGTTACAACCAAAAGTTGATATTGGTATTTTCATTGGCTATGCAGCCACAAAGAAAGCATTTCGAATTTACAATCGGCGTACCAGATGAATCATTGAAACCATTCATGTAGATTTTGATGAGCTGACAACAATGGCTTCTGAACACAGCAGTTGAGGAACCCGCATATTTTTTTTTTCCTTCATGAAATGACTCCTTCAACAATCAGTTCAGGACTCGTGTCAAACCCTACTCCTTCAACACCATATGTACCACCTTCAAGAACTGATTAGGATCTTTTATTTCAACCACTGTTTGATGAATTACTCAATCCTCCACCTAGTGTTGATCTACCAGCCCCTGAAGTCATTGCTCCAATTACTGAAGTAGTAGCTTCAGAACCCGCTGCATCAACCAGTTTACCTTCCTTAACAACGGTTGACCAAGATGCACCATCACCTAGTAACTCATAAACAACACTCGAAACTCAATCTTCTGTCATTTCTAACGATGTTGAAGAATAAAATCATGACTTAGATGTTGCAAACATGAATAATGATCTATTCTTTGGCATTCCAATTCCAGAAAATGACTCTGAAGCATCTTCTTCTTTGGACGTTATTCCTACTATTGTACACACTGCTGCTCCTAACTCAGAACACGTTAAAAAATGGACCAAGGATCATCCTTTAGACAACATCATCGGTGAACTCGGAAGACCTGTTTCCACAAGACTCCAACTCCATGAACAAGCCTTATTTTGTTACTACGATTCTTTTCTCACATTAGTTGAACCAAAGAACTATAAAGACGCATTAACTCAAGCATGTTGGATTGAAGCAATGCAAGAGGAGCTTAATGAATTTAAACGTCTTGAAGTCTGGGAACTCATTCCTCGTTCAGATAAAGTGATGGTCATTACTTTAAAATGGATCTACAAAGTGAAACTTGATGAATTAGGAGGAATTCTGAAAAACAAGGCTCGAGTGGTTGCTCGTGGTTACCGTCAAGAAGAGGGAATTGATTTTGGGGAATCCTTTGCTCCAGTGGCTAGACTTGATGCTATTCGCATATTCCTCTCATTTGCTGCTCACATGAATATGATAGTCTACCAAATGGATGTAAAGACGGCATTCTTGAACGTGATTCTGCACGAAGAAGTTTATGTTAGCCAACCCGACGGGTTTGTGGATCAAGAAAATCCGAATCACGTGTACAAGCTTAAGAAGGCTCTCTATGGGTTGAAACAAGCTCCTCGCGTGTGGTACGATCTATTGTCGAAGTTTCTACTCTCTCAGAAATTCTCTAAAGGAACCGTGGATCCCACTCATGTTTATCAAAAAAAAAAAAAAAAAAAAAAATAAAAAGAAAAAAAAAAAAAAAAAAAAAAAAAAAAAAAAAAAAAAAAAGAAGACAAGGCAAAGATATTCTCCTAGTATAAATCTATGTTGATGATATAATTTTTGCGTCTACTACACCTGAACTATGTGACCAATTTTCAAAACTAATGTGTTCAAAGTTTAAGATGTCAATGATGGGCAAAATATCATTTTTTTCTAGGACTACAGATTTCACAAAGTCCCAGAGGCATCTTTCTAAACCAGTCAATATATGCTCTTGAATCTTTAAAAAGATATGGTATGGAATCTAGTAACCCCGTGGATACTCCCATGGTGGAGAAATCCAAACTGGATAAAGATCCAATAGGGAAAGCCGTTGACCCTACACACTATCGTGGAATGGTTGGCACCCTTATGTATCTTATAGCCAATAGACCATACCTAACATTTTTTGTATGCATGTGTGCCTAGTATCAGGCAAAGCCTATTGAAAAGCACTTACATGTTGTAAAAAGAATCTTTAAATACCTAAGAGTAACCGTTAATAGGGGACTCTGGTGTCCAAATGATACTTCTATTGCTCTAACAGCTTATGCAGACGCTGATCATGCGGGTTGCCAAGATACTAGACGAAGTGCATCTGGAAGTATGCAATTATTGGGAGACAGACTTGTTAGCTGGTCATCAAAAAGACAGAAAAGCGCTGTGATATCCTGTATGGAAGCTGAATATGTAGCCTTGTCTGGCTGTTGTGCTCAAGTCCTTTGGATGAGATCATAGCTTACCGACTATGGCCTTGGATTTAATAAAATTCCAATGTACTGTGATAACAAAAGCGCTATTGGCTTATGCTGCAACAATGTTCAACATTCTTGATCAAAACATATTGACATCAGATTCCACTTCATAAAAGAGCAAGTTAAGAATGGAGTAGTAGAGCTTTACTTTGTCAATATGGAGTATCAGCTAGCGGACATCTTCACTAAAGCCCTTGGCAGAGAAAGAATTGAATTTCTTATCAACAAGCTCGGAATGCGAAGTTTTACGTCGGAGACCCTGAAACAATTGGCACATGAAGCTGAAGAATAGTGGTGGTACCTATTCAAATATCCCGTATATAATACGTATATATATTAAAAACCAGAAAAACCAAAAGGATTTTTCATTTTCAGAAAACCTTTATAAAAACAAAATACAAAAATATAAAATCTTTAAGACCTAATAAAAAATTAAAAAATGAGAAAAATATAAAAAGAGGTAATATTGGCATGTCTTCTGAAAATCGATAACATTTACGGTCTTAGAAATGTCATAATAATGATACGAGGCTGTAAATGAAGTTCGAGCAGAAGTTCAAAAGTTTTCAAAACATGCCAAAAATGGGTTGCTATTATTTCTGATAGCAACTCGGTCGTCATCTTAAAGGCAAGTATTTCAAAAAAGAAACTTGACCTCATAACGGGAATTTATTCTCGGGCATGGTCTACTTTATGACCATGCAAAGGCTTGTGTTTACTTTGCAACACAACCCGTGCTTTCTATATTCCATAAGTGTACGTGTCAGTGCGCTTATGTGTCAAAATAAGAGAAATCTTATTTTTATTGGTAAAAAGTTGTCTTCATAAATCAGTGTTTTCAGTAATCACAAAAAGATTTTCAAAGACAATTCGACCACTCTAACAATGACTACAACTCTTTAAATAGAAAACGGGTCATTATTTGAGGGGGAGAAGCGTCATCAAATAATCTTTTAAAATGGTCTTTCAAAATAAGTCACAAATTAAACGGATAAAGTTTTTGATAATGACGGATCACAATTTAAAGGGGAGTTAATTTATATTAACTACAAGGGCTTTAGATGTCATGTGTTTAAAACTTTATGGACTTATTTGCACTTTGAGACTTAGTGAATTCAGGCTTTAAACTACAGACGATCAATATTGCCAACACCTCATAGTTTATAAAAGACTCAGGAATGCTTGGAAATACTTTCATAGTTTTAAATGCCTTAAAGTTGATTCTCACGGAATAGATTTAAGCTTATTAATTCTTCAAACACGATCTCAAGTATACGTGCGTACAAGGTTTTGCTGATTCCGAGGTATCAAAACCAGCAAGGGGGAAGGAGTAGTCACACTAGAATGTACAACAAGTACACGTGATAGAGTCCATAGCCTTCTTTGATTTTAGGCCATTCCGGGAAGACGAATGTCATAACCGCAGAGAAAATTAGTATTTTAACTTGTTACTTTAGGGTGCACTATTTCATCCATATGGGGGAAGAGATATCTTGTTGTTTTTATTATGCATCATTTGAGTTCCCAGGGGGAAGTGTTGTGAAAATAATTATTTAAAACGTGAGAAGAGTTCTTTCTGATTCAATTAATGTTTTACCCGACCGGTCAATCTCTAAGCTTATTTTTAAAAGAAGTAGATATATTTGATAGAAGAGGTACACATAGGTATGATGATTCCTTTAGATTGTCAGTATCCTATAGGAAGAAATGTCTACATCCGAGACTTAGTTGACTTTGGAGTTACCATTTCGACTATTTAGAGGGAATAATTGTGACATCCGAGACTTAGTTGACTTTGGTGTTTCAATTTATATCATCACTATCTTGAAGAGAGAAATGCGCTCATCCGGGACTTAATTGACTTTGGTGTTGCGGTATCAAATTCTTGAAAGGCTTAATTGTATGCTTCGGATATCTAGGCTTTATACATTAAGACTGCTTGATGCGGCTTTTAAGAAAGTTTTGAATCTACTCAAGGAAGGATTGCTGATTTAGAGGGAAGCTAAGACAACCTCTTAAGAGAGACTACGGGGAAGACCTACGGCTGCTACAAAGAACCATATGATTCGATCATATGATGTTCTCATCATTCAGGTCAAACCTCGTACATAATATACTTGTGAATATATAATTAAGTAGTATAGACTTATGGTGATAATAAGGAGTTCTCGAGTACAAAGTTTTCAAGAATTTCTTAGTAAATTCAAAATCTTTCAAATTATTATACTCAGCACTGTCTTATATACTCTCAATCATTGAGGGGGAACATTCAAATGTTCCTTATATGGCTTGTGAATAATTGGAACATTTCTCTCCCCATAAGTATAAATTTTAATCTTTTGATATCCAAAATATCAATAGACTTGACATTTTTGATAAAGGGAGAAAATGTGATTAAAATATATGATTAAAAAATGTGATTTTAAGATCTCAAGTGTACGCTTTCCCATATATGTGCTAAATTCTTTTGATTAATTGATGCACATATAAAAAGGGGGAGCAAATGGTTACGTGTTGGCAGAAATGTGGAATTACCAAAGACCACCCATTTAATTTACTGTATTGGAGTTATAAGGTGGTTAAGTTTAGGTATTGATTCCCATGATCCAGCCAGAACCGAAGGGATCTATCCAGGCATATTCCACTAGATAGTGTAGTGGTCCTTAGGTATGAAAAAAGGAGTAAAAGTAAGAATACTGGAAAAGTGCTGACTGAGATGGAGCTAGTACTGGAACAAACCTAACAAGGTACTAGTTATAAAGTCTTGGTAAGCGCTGAAGGGGTTGAAGAATTAAAAAGAAAAGTTAAGATAAAGGGTGAAAAGAAATAAGCCTTTCTTACACTTAGGCAGAAATCGTGTCAATACATCTGTTGTCAAGAAACACAAAGATGATTGCTGACATTGAAGACTGACATCATGGACCCAGTGATGCAATGCACAACCCTCCCTAGCCACTCAGAATCTCTTAAAAGATGTCTGTTTTATTTCTCACGGAGATTACACGCATTTCTATCAACTTTCTCACACCGAGTTAGTTGGTATTGAAAAGGTGACAGTCTGCTCCATCCTTTGATCACTAAAACCAAAGTTCACTATTGAGTCTAGAGCCAAAAGAGATCATCCTTGAATCTCATTAGGACACTTGTCAAAATTATGCTTGCTATCTCACACAATGTGTAACAAGAAATATATAAAGAGCCCTATGCATTATCGTTATGATTTTGCCAGAACATCAGAGTGATACTCAAGTAATCATAGTGAAGATAGATATCCTGCTTGAGCTAACATCAAACAAGCTCATGGTAGGTGACTTGTGCGATTCAATATGAATCAAACTTGTGACAACTGGAAAGAAACGATGGTGCGATTCTTAATGAATCAAACTTGTTCCAGTATATGAATTGACGATTGATGATGAACTTTTGAAATGATTAACACTCTCGATGTGTCACAAAACCACTTTAGTAAATGACACGTCGATTGATTTTTCAAATCAAATTTTATTTCAATTAGTGAGATAGTAACTCGTTGGTTCACTCTTGTCATGTTGTCTGCTTTGAGACGTTCCAATAATGAAAACATGCTGATTTTGATGAATCTAATACATATGTGTTAGAAAGATTCGATACTTCAGCTAAAAATCGTGTCAAGGAGATTCTTCTTAAATTGAATCTACCTTATCACAGGTCGATCCTCACGGATTCGAAGGTTACTCCAACCAAACACAGGCGAATAACAAAGCCATATTTGTCCCCCTGCTTTATTGCTAACTGTTTTAATGCAGGATATTTAAAGATGGAGGTAAAGGTGCCTGATTCCAGCTGTCTCAAAGATTCATAACCACATGCTCATACCCGACCGACAAATATAAAGACATCATGAGATCTCAAGCACATGTTTCAAGACTTCCGCTACTCTGATACCGTACGTCCTTCTTGAAGCGACGAAGTGTTAAAGTTAAAGAACTTCGAGAAAGATGCATTTTTAAAGCTTTTCAAGTTATCAAATCAAGAAAGGTATGAGCATGTCGATCTAAAAGTCACAAGTTCACAAGATGGCAAAGTTTACAAGATAGCAAAAAGAGATTATGCTTGGTTGATGATCTCAAGGTGCTCAAGATCACATATTCACATACAAGGCAAGATAAAGGAACAAGCTCAAGCCTAAAGTCAATGATCACTACACCATATTCATAAGAAAAAAATGAAAAGAAGTCTGCGAGCACAAGAGCGAAGACCTTCATAGTATGCTAGGTTTATGTTTTTGTAAAATGGAGTGACCTCCCTTAGGGGGAGATTGTTAGGAACACAAAAGTGTTGGTCACTTCCATAGATAACTGTAGTTAGCTTGTTAAGTTAATATTTAGAAACTTACTTAGGAAGTTAGCTAAAAGCCCGTGGACAAACCCATAAAGGCCAAGCCCACGTCCAAATAGTAGGTATTTATACCCTTTCCATGCCATGGAAAGGGTGGTTGGTTGTTCATTATTTCACACACTTAATGCATTTTTCTTTCATGTTTACTTTCTCTCTCTAAAGTATTCATCCAACCACTCTCTCTCTAGAAATACCTCTCTTTCCCCCATCAAGTATGTTATTAGATATCCTTCAGTTACTCTACACTTATTATCACATATTTTTCCTACACTTAGCAAGTTAAATCTTAAGTTATCTACATGTTCTACATTATCTATTTTGAGAGAGTCATTCGAAATCCTACCTTTTGCCAATGATGTTACCGCGAAGATTGCTTCTAAAATAACATTACCTCCGTTGTATACCTTGTAGCTTGAGAAGAGCTTTCGGTTACCCGTCATGTGTTTAGAGTATCCGCTATCTTTAATCTATTCATCGGGTTTTAAGTCGACTCTAAGGCATATCTATTTATATAGGACAATAACTCAAACATTTGGTCCCCAATATCTCAAGGGTCCAAAGTTGTTAGTGCTAAACATCCCTTGCATTTGATGCAATTGGTTGGGATGTAGAAATAGAAGACACATTTGCCATGGCATATGACTTTGACGTTGGAAATTGTTCCAAGTTACGGGAAAGCCGTAAGGTTGGTTTTGTCGACCAACATTCCTTTTTGGTTGCGGTGTTTTAGACGAGGATAATTATTATTGACTCTTTAGGTGGTGGAGTTTTTGATCTAAAGTTTGGTTTTAAAAATCCAACTCCGGGTTTTAACGATGGCTTATAAAATTGTTTAACTTCATTATCATTGGCAACGGGAACTTTGACGTTGTTTACTAATATGTGTTTAGATCTAAGACCCAGATTGGATTTTTGAAAAGAAACAGATTTTTTAGAACTGGTGAACAGACTGGCGGTCCCATAATTACTATGGGGGCCGTCTGGTCTTTAAGGGGGCTGCCCATGGTATTTGGGGGACCGCCACCAGAGGAGGTTTCTTTTTGTGATTTCACAAATTTTGTTTTCTTAGTTCCACTGGATGATGCTTCAAATGAATTAAACCCTAAACCCAATTTTTCTCCAGAGGGTTTTTGATTACTTAATCATTTAGACAATGTGTACTCTTTTTAAATTTAGTTAATCTAATGGCTTCCTCTTATGAGTTTTTCATTCTCGATTTTAAACATATGACACTTTACACATTCGAGATCAACTCTCTTGTTTTTCTCGAGTGTAGACACTTTTTCTTTTAGAATACTAAGTTCTTTTTTTAAACAATTTCTAGTGGCTTTTAATCTTTTGTTTTTAGTGATTATCTTTAAGCTCATTTTTGCACAGTTTATCATATTCATTATCTAAAACTCCATCATCTATTGATGAGTTTTCATCACTAAAATAAGAGGATTCAGAACATATCTCATTTGATGCTTGAGCTACGAGACACGTCTCGTCTTTGACCTTCTCATCATCTTCTTCTTCACCGCTATCATTCCAAGAACCTCCGATGAAAGCTCTTTGGTTCTTGTCTTTCGGTGGTTTTGGACATTCTCCAATAAGATGATTTGGATCACCGCATCTAAAACATTTTCTATCACTTTTTCCGTATTACACATGAAAGTTCTTTCATATTCTTTTCTTGGCAAAGCATTGTAAATAACCATTTTGCCTTCGTTATTTTTCGCAAGCTTCTTTTTAAGATCATCACTTTGTTTTTTAAAAGGGATAACCTCATCTAATTTGGTTTCCGGATTTTTTTGAATAGGTTGAAAATCATCATTAGTAATAACATGCCAAAGATCAAGATCTTTTGATTTAACATAAGTCTCGAATCTATTTTTCTAATAAATAAAACTATCACTTTCAAAAAGTGGTAGTCTTTGCATGGATTGCCCTTCTAGATATTTGTCGGAATCCATAGATCGATCCAAGATTTAAAATACAATACGTTTTAAAAATCTTGAGTGACCTTGGCTTCTGATACCAATTGTGGAAACTAGAAGGGGGAGGTTGAATAGTTTACAGGTTCGTTTTACATTTTAAAAGTTAGCTTTCAAAATACATAGATTCGAGTTGTATGTTCAACCAATCAACAATATGAATCAACAATGTAAATATCTAAATTAATACTAAATAATAATGACAACAAAATAAAGAGATAAGGAAAGGAACAATCAAAGCAAGACGCAAAGATTTATAGTGGTTCGGCTACGAAGCTCCTCTTCGCCCTACTCCACTCCCTGAGTATCCTACTCGAGTTCATATGTCAAACTAGCTCCTTTAGTGCGGAGAAAAAACCGTTTACACGTTAGCTTTCGTTATTTTCAGACACTAAGCTTTATGTCGAGTCCTTATTTAGCTAGATCCAATTGACACTTCACAATGCACTTTATCAATTACAAGTTCTACAACATATCGGATATAAACACATTCCGAATCCATGAATTTTCACAAGAAATTAATATATTAAAAGATTTGATACTTAGAAGTAGAGTTGAGTGATCACTAAAGAACTACTTCTTTCTGGCGAGTACGATTGTTCTTCTCTTGCACTTGATGAGTGAGAGGAGAGTTGAGAAGAAGAGATTGGATCACTCGAAACAAGATCTATATCATTGTAGTGATCAAGAGGATTTAGAATGAGAGAAAAAAGGTTTTTTGAGAGTGAAAGAAGACTCGAATAATTTGTGCAAAGGGTATGTTTTTCTGCCAGAATAATGTAGTATTTATAGGACAGGATTTCAATGGTAGATGGCGGCGGTCCCAGAGTACGGATATATCTGGGGAGCCACCAAGCCTATAGGCGGGGCATAGAATACGTCCTGTTTTTGGGTCTTTTTTGAGGGAGGTGGTTGTATTTGGTATAGAAGCTTCCATTTTGGGAGGAAAACCATATTCAAATTTTATTATTTAAATAAAACATTTTCTTTTATTAAAAATATTTTATATATTTATTTTGTAGAAATACTTTTGTGAAAATGTAATGGTTAAGAAAGAAATATTTTCTTGATCACTAATCATGCTTAAAGATTTGTTTGTACATACCTTAACTGATCACTAATTTTAGAAATAGAATTTTACGATTAATAATTTCTAAACGTTTATTTTTATCGTAAATGTTTTTACATTTTGTTATTAAGAAACGTTGAGAGGTCGAAAAATATAAATAGCGTTTTAGACATTATTTGTAGTAACACGTAATAAAAGCATAACTTTTTTATGAGGGCATCCGATAGCAAGCGGAGACTGATCTTCAAACAGAAACAAAATCAAAACGTCACACACGAATATAATTAGTTGTTGAAGAAATCCGCCAACATGCGGAGACAAATCTTCAAACCTGAAACTCACAAACCGGATAACCCAATTTTTTTTATACGGGATAACCCAATGTATCCCTTTTTCCGAATAACCCAAAGTATCGATAACCAAAGTGTCCGCTTTTTTATACGGGATAACCCAAATTATCCCTTTTTGCGGATAACTCAAAGTATCCTTTTTCATATGGGATAAACCAAAATATCTCAGACCAGGATAAACCAAAGTATCCTACCGGATAATAAACCAATGAATTCTCCACCTGAAAACCAAAAAAATTGCGATAACCCAAAGTATCCTTTTTTATTGATAAGAAAATAAAGAGAGAAAAGAAAGAAACAACAAAAAGAAAAGAGATAAATTGTGACAACTAGGTTTGACGGGGTGATATAAAAGGCAACTCAACTTAGTTACCTAGGTCTGAGGATCATACCCGCTCTGATACCATGTTAGACAATGAAAACCCCGTAGGAGATATGTATTATTGTTACGGTATTTATAATGTAACCTAGAACATACTAGAAACCCTAATAGACCCAACCCACAATCAGGCTTAGGCCATATCTATCATCTAATAATGATGCCTATATAGGGAATCAATTTTTTCCTTTTTTTACTTCGTACGAGCATATATTATTTAAAGATAATTAGTTGCGATTTTCCATTTTCTTGTAATGAGTGTAGGTTGTAGCCTTTACACTCAATTTTTTTATTAATTTCATATACCAACCTAGAAATGCACAAAAAAACCGGTTCATGGAACCAAACCGGTCCAGAAACCGAAAACCAAACCCGTCAAACCCAATTTTAGCCAAAACATGTCCGGTTCTTGGCCAAACCAAAGGTTTGGGACCGGTTCAAGGTTTTTGGGTTTCGACCGGTTTGTGGACCGGTTTTTAAAACCGGTGGCGGTTAACCGATTCCGAACCTTTTTTTTCAAAATTCTAATCTTGCTTTTCTAACGTGGGGGACCCGTGGAGGAGCATTTTTCTGACTTTTTAGGTGTAGTGTTTGTTATTTTGCTCTTTTATTTTAGTATAAATAGAGAGGTTGTGTTAAACATTCAATCACAACTTACACAACTCACAATCATAAGCAAAAAAACTCTCCAAAGCAAAACCGAATTTCTTTCACTAATGGTAACTCAATGCAGTTCAACTACCACCGGTGTTGGTTCTTCAAGTGCACCGACGATTCTTCAAGTTTTAACAACCACCCGAAACCTTGAGATTTGACAACACTACATATAACACCCCCAAATTGGGTCGCAGCGGAATAAGGGTCCGGGGCGTGTTACTTCTCAGATCAACAACACAAGATAATATAAGAACGACCAAAAAGTCGGTTAAAACTGATACATTGGATTTAATAAAGTATGTGTT
>BQNB010014805.1:36837-74401 GCA_026074375.1 Tanacetum coccineum | reverse complement strand
TTTTAAATTCAATACCCTCTTTTTCTTGCTTAACTTTTTCAAACTCACTTTTAAGTACATTTATTTCATAGTCTTTGCAAACTACTTCCCTTTTAAGAACTACAACTTCTTCACTACAAAGAACCTTATTCTTTCTATAAGTGATAAGTTGTTCTTCTAGAGTTTCTAAACCTCTTTTATATGTAGTTGCTGTAAATTCAGTTTGATTAAGCTTAACAATCAAATCATCACACTGTTTCTTAAGAGTTTCATAGTTTTTCATACAAGTTTTAGAGTAAGATTTATCACCTCTGATTCTAAAAACGCCATTAGAGCCATGTTTATCTGAACTTCTTCTTCTGCCATGTCACTCCAGTTAAAACCTACACCATCTATAGCCAACATTGCCTTTGAGGATGTGTCTTTATTGTTTCCTTGCTTCCTGGTGTTGTCTTTTTGAACTGACCCTCCTTGTTCCTTGGTGCTCTACACTCCCTGGCAAAGTATCCCATCTTATGACAGTTAAAACACTCTACCTTGGATTTATCATACCTAGCAATATCATTAGCATTAATGAAAATTTTCTTGCCTATCCTCTAATAGTACCTCTTTGCCCTCATACTTAGCAGAGAGAGCTGCCACTTCAAATCCATTGCTTCCAGATCATCTTCATGAATTTGGTCTAAGTCTTGGTTGTAGAAGATTAGAACCATTGGGATTCTCAACCATGAAAGCATACACAGTATTATCACTGAAGCTAGCAGTACTAACTTAAGAACTAGCAGTGTTAACATTAGGGCTAACAGTACTAACTTCATATGCAAGTTAGCAGTATTAAACATCATTAGTACTAGCAAGTTGCTTGGAGACATTCATAAAGGTTAAGTTTTGAGGGAGAACCACATACTTGCACTAACTGATTTCTTTACATTTTGTTTAACAATTTTGACAGTTGTTGTAAAAATCAACGATGCTCATATTTGGGTTTTCAATTTAAGCCTTATTCATTCCATAACTAACAACATGAGTATTCCCACGTCAAGGGCAATGCTGCTCAAAAAAAATTTTGAATTTAACTCTTCCATATTTATGAAAGAGATGACCGAACACCTAAAAAAAAAAAAATTTGCAACCTGCTTAACAATCTTTGAAGTCTATTAAAGAATAGAGTCAAAGAAACTCTGTGCTTAATGCACTAAAATTTTCATATTGTTGCTTCAAAAGTGTCTTCTGTGTTTTCTTAGTGGCTTTATTACCTCCAAATCGTGTTTTGATAGCAGCAAACATTGTTTTAGAGTCATTGTACTGACTAAAAGTAAGTTGATGTTCATTGGGAAGAGCCATGAGTAGCAAGCTTCTAGCCTTCACATTATTCTTCTTGTTGGTCTTTTCTTCAGCAGTTACAAGCACTGACATCTTTGTAACTGAAGTACCATTCTCGTAGTTGTTGTTGTGGTACAGGACTCCCATGAGTTTATCATTCCTCTATGACCTCCCATAGAGCATAGTCTTGTACCTGGAAGTACTGCTTGATTCTTATCACCCACATCTCATACTCACCTAGTTTGAGTATGGGTAGCTTAGCAGTAGTATTACTATGTGCAGATTCAAATTCCATGACTTCTAGATCAAAGTTTCTCAAAGCAAAGCTCTGATACCACTTGTTGATCCACAATACATCCCTATGATCGTTCTTAGGTTGTCTAAGGTTAAATTACCTTTTGGATAAATCCAAAATAACTTGTATAGAAACTTTGATGTATACTAAAGTGATGCGTAATCTACACTTACTATCTAGAAGTATGTATGAATAAAAATAGTAAACCTGTGATGCAGTAAAATAAACAATGAATTTAACCCAAAAAAGCTACAAATATTAATATGATAAATAAAAAAGAGTACACTGTCCAGCACTAAGGTTTACAACCTGAGCTATAAATGTCCTATCGAGATATGTTTACAACATACAACACCAAGGATCATCATCCCTTTTATACACCAAGAGTCCTTTACAATAAACCTATAAACCTTTCGTAAACTTATTATAAGATATCTAACGTATCTTCTAAATATATAAGATAATACTTAAATCATTCCATACATATCACTTTACACGTCTTTGACAAACTCTGGCAGTTGTATTCTTCATGCAGCAGTACTAAGTCTTCTAGCAGTATTAAGTTCAATACTGGCAGTACTAACATTCTTCTGCAGTACTGAACCGGTTATGTACTGTAGTTATAACTAGATCAGTACTAAGTTCTTGAACTAGAAGCTTAAAAAGATTATTTCCCAACAGAGCCCTCCACGAGTCATCGTATACGAGATGATAGACTGCCCCATCAGCCAGTACTCCCACCATCTCCTAACTATGTGCCGCTACCTGAGCACTCCACATCTCCTGATTACGTACCGCAGTCCTTGAGCACCCCCTTCACCTGTTATGTACCATATGTACCAAGAGCTATACCCAGAGTACTTAGCACCATCCAATGCTGAGGTACCCTTGGAGGACGAGCCTCTACCTGTTGATGCCTCACCTACTGCCTTATCACTAGGCTATGTGGCCGACTCCAATCCGGATAAGCATCCAGCAGAGGACCCCGAAAAGGATCATACTATCCTGTCGATAGAGGGGATGGTAATGATGAGCCCTCCGATGATGATGATGATAATGATACTGATGATGAGGATGAGGAGCCCTTTGAGGACGAGGATGATAACGACGAGGAGGAGGAGCACCTAGCTTTGGCCAACTCTTTTGCTATACCTATTGTGGACCCTGTTCCCTCAGCTGGGGATACAGAGGCATTTGGACTGATGAGTCTGCACCTACACCTAGATCACCTCAGACTAAGGTCCCCTTTGCTCAGACACGTCTTCGTAGGGCACGGAAGACTGTCAGACTTGAGCCACCTATGTCAGCATCCATGGAGGCACGCATTGCTGAGCATGCTGCCGCACCTACTCCACCACTACCTGTAGCATCTCCACCATTACCTCTACCATCACCACTCACTACTAGCCCTACTGATGCAGGGGCACCATTGGGCTATAGGGCAGCTGGGATTCGGATGAGAGCTGCATCACCACCCTTATTACTTCCATCTACTTCCCATAGGACTGATATTCCCGAGGCTAAGATGCCGCCTCGGAAGAGAGCTTGCCTTACTACTCCCACTCCCGGACTCAAGGTCAGGGAGAGTTCAGCAGCTGGTGCTGCGAGACAGCCAGGGACTACTCTAGAGGCTGACCTTAGGCGAGACAGGGTTATGGAGACGGGTTATGGGATTACTGATACTTAGGATGAGATTTTTGAGGCCATGCTAGAGGTAGCATCAACCACCTTGGATGGGGTCAACCAAAGAGTGACAGAGCTTGCTACTACTATTAGGCAGGAGAATGAGGAGTCCTAGGTGCGGTTCGAGGATGCACAAGACGACCGAGCTTATCTGAGAGCCTGAGTCAACACACTGTTCAGAGATAGGCCATATCACCCCACCCAGCTATGATTTTTGGATAGAGAGGCGATGTATGCCTCATATAGTAATGGACAGTTCTGAAGACGAGTGCAGCCATAGAGGCCCCATGTTAAAAACTAAGCAGTGCACAGGTTGCCACAATTGATTACTCAGACTTCATCACTTCCCAGACTCAGTTGACCTACAACACTTTGGAGACCGTATTAAGACACTATAGCTAAGATCTAGAGCCCAAGAATGAACAGCTGAGGCTGGTAGCAGCTGTTAGTCATGTATCATTTGTAGCTATCCTGTATAGCCTATTAAGTTTTATGGGTTACTCCCAGCTAGTAGGCTGTAGGGACTTTTGTTTTATCTTTCTAGCTATCATTGTATGGCATGTTAAGTATTATGGGTGATCCCCCAGCTCACATGCTTAGGACCATCTTTTTCATTTTGTTCTCATGTATCTGATCATGTGTAAATCAAACTATCATGTATGATTAACGATGTGTTATGTATGAATTTGAATTATTTATGTCATTGTTATTTCACTTCCTTTGTATATTTCACACTGTGGGTTGTGATCTCATTTTATTTATTATGCATTATGACAGTTTGTTTATGTTGTATGAAATCTGACGTGTATTAAATATTCTTGTAATTTTTGAAGAAAATACCACCAAAAAGAGAACCTCAAGGCACACCAGCACAACAACCACCCCCACCTCTACACCTGTCCCCGATGTTCAACTTAGGATACTAATAGAGCGAGGCATTGCTGCTGTGTTGGCAGAACGTGATGTGGACAGGAGTAGAAATGGCAATGACAGCTATGTTTCAGGAATTAGCGGAAGATGACAAGCGTCTACTATCCGAAATGCACTTACACTAGATTTTCCTTAAGTGTTAAGCCTCTAAAATTGAAAGTGCACTAAAGTGGTGTCGGACTAACACCAATGGATAATAAGAGGAATATGTTTTCCACATTCACAACTGCACAAATTGCATGTTAGTGTCAAATTGCAAGCTGTACTCTTCAAGGAAATGACTTAACATGGCGGAACTCCCACGTTCGGGCTAATCGGACGAAGATACTGACTGCATATGTAATGCCAATGGAAGACTTTAAAAAAAGAAAAATGATACCTGATAAATACGCCTGAGGAGGAGATCAAAAAGAGTTAGAAACAAAAATGTGGACTTAAAGTAAAAGTAACTTGATGTGATGAAGTTTACAACCAACATTTTCCAGAGTTGGTGTTGTGTTGTGATAGAAATGATTCCTGAGGAAATCGGATGTGGTTGAAAAGTATGTCGGTGGTCTTCCCGACATGATTCATGGGAGTGTGAAGGCATCAAAGCCCAAGACGATGCAAGAGGCAATTGAGTTTGCCACTGAAATGATGGATAAAAAGATCCTCACCAATATGCTGAGTCAGGCAAAAAAAAAAACAAAAGAAAGTTATGACGACACAAAAGGAAACAACCAAAATCAAAACACCAAGCCATTCAAGGAAGGAATAATGTGGCACAAGGCAATATACTGATTGGGCCTGGTGAAAGAACCGATGGAGGAATCAAACCTTTGTGCCCCAAGTGCAAACATCACATGATGGACCATGTGAGCTCCCAAGTGACTATAAAAACAGGTCTGCTGCTACCAACAACAACCAAAGAGCCTAAGGGACAAACCAAAAAGTTCTCACTTGCTATGAGTGTGGAGCTCAGGGTCATTTCAGGAGTGATTGCCTAAAGTTAAAGAATGGAAATCAGGGAAATCGGGCTGGAAATGGGAATGTTGTAGCAAGAGTTTATGCTGTGGGCTCTGCTGGAACAAACCTGAACTCTAATGTTGTCACAGGTACGTTCCTCCTAAATAACCATTATGCTTTGATTTTATTTGATATTGGTGCTGATAGAAGTTTTGTATCTACTGCATTTAGTTCTTTGATTGATATCATCCCAACTACATTAAACCATGGTTATGATGTCAAGTTAGCGACGTAAGAATAATTGGGTTAATACACTTATACGGGATTGTACAATTGAATTTATCTAAAATCATCCTCCATTCAAACATCCGTGACTAAGCCCGTAGAGATGGGTTGTTTGACTGACAAATCGGTATGGACTGGTTAGCTAAATATCATGCCATAATCGTTTAGTGATTGAAAACTCGTTCGAGTTTACCCTTGGAGACAAAAATTTAATTTTTTAGTGACAGAACCAACAACGGATACGAGTCACAATTAAACATCATCTCATGCACCAAAACAAACAAGTATTTCCAGTAACGGATGTCCAATCTTTTTGCACATGTCACCCACGAAAAAGGCGGAAGAAAAGTCGAAGGAGAAGCGACTTAAAGACGTACCAATAGTTCATAGACTTTTCCTGAGGTATTTCCCGAGGACTTGCCGTGATATTCTTCCACTAACCCGCCAAGTGGAAATTTCAATTGATTTGAATACCTGGTGCTCACACTTGTGGGCACGAGCACCTTATGGATTAGCTCCGCCTGACATGAAGGAATTGTCAGAACCAACTGAAAGAACTTTCTGACCAAGGCTTTATAAGACCCGTCCTCCCCTTTGGAGCTCCGGCTTGTTTGTCAAAAAAGATGGAATCATTCGGATGTGCATTAATTAACGGGAATTGAATTAAAGCAAACAATGAATAACCGATATTCGCTCCAAGGATTGATGATTTTTCGCATCAACAACAAGGTCGAGTGTCTACTCGAAGATTGACCTGAGATCGGGTTATCATCAACTAAGAGTTCGTGAAGAAGACATTCCGAAGACCGCATTCAGAACTTGATATGGACATTATGAATTTCAAGTTATGCTGTTTGGTTTGACTAACGCATCGGCTGTATTTATGGATCTCATGAATCGGGTGTGCAAACCATATTTGGATAAATTTGTGATTGTCTTTATTGATGATATTCTGATATACTCGAAGAAATAAACAAGAGCATGAAGAGCATCTCAAGTTAATCTTGGAGTTGCTTAAGAAGGAGCAGTTGTATGCTAAATTCTCTAAATGCGAATTTTGGATTCCTATATTAATAGTCCTTGGTCAAGTTGATTGACAGCAGAAGGTAATTCACGTAGATCCCGCCAAGATTGAATCCATTAAAGATTGGGCATCTCCTAAGACTGCAACGGAGATTCGTCAATTTTTAGGCCTTGCCGGTTATTACCGAAGATTCATTGAAGGATTCTCAAAGATCGCCAAGCCAATGACCAAGCTTACAAAAGAAGGTCAAGTTTTATTGAGTGACACAGAGAAAACAACGATTTTAATTGATAAAGCAGAAGTTGTGTAGTGGCACCAATTCAGGCTTTACCAGAAGGAAGTGAAGACTAAATTTATCGCTTACTGCGATGCTTAGATCAAAGGGTGGGCGCTGTGATAATGCAAAGAGAAAAGGTAATGCTTTATTGCATCATAACAACTAAAAATTCAAGATAAAAAATACAACCACTCACGAATTGGAGTTAGGCGTCAGTAGTTTTCGCTATGAAGTATCTGGAGGCACTATTTATACGGGACAAAGTGTACGATGTTCACAGATTACAAAAGTTTACAACACATCCTTGATCAGAAGGAATTGAACATGAGACAACGCCGATGGTTGGAACTGCTTAGTGTTTACGATTGTGAAATCGTTATCACCCAAGAAAACCAAACGTAGTGGCTGACGCATTGAACAGGAAGGAACGAAATAAGCCACTACAGTGTTTCGAACCTTAGTTAAGACTATATGTTTAGGATCTTCCCAAGCGATTTTGAGGCTAAAGACTGAGGTAAGAAAACCAGAAAAACTCAAGTCCTGAGATGTAGAGGTATGCTTATTGAAAATTCGAAGGACCCAGAAAAATCCACAAAGGGGAAATTAGAACCGCGTACGGACGAAACACTGTGTTTTAATAACAGGAGTTGGTTGCCATGCTATGGTGACCTAAGGACTCTAATTATGCATGAGTCTCACAAGTCAAAATATTCTGTTCATCCGGGTTCTGATAAAATGTACCAAGACATGAAACAATTATACTGGTGGCCCAACATGAAAGCCGACATCACCAACCCGTACGTTAGCGAAGTGTTTGACGTGGTTTAAAGTCAAAGCAAACACAAAAACTATTTGAATTTATTTGGTACAACCAGAGATTCTCCATGGAAGTAAAGAGACAATATCACCCAAGATTTTTCTCCACCAAGCTTCCTAAAGACACAAGGGGAAATGATACCATAATTGGTAATTGTATGACTGACTTCAATCGAGTCTGCACACTTTTTTACCAGATGAGGAAACTACCCCTATGGACCAAACTAGCGAGACTGTATCTTGAAAGAAGTAGATTACTAACATGGATACCAGTCTCAATCATTTTGACCGTGACCCTAGGTTTTGCCGTCAAATTTTTAGAGGACATTTCAGAAGGCTATGGGTACTCGGCTGGATATGAGTACGGCATACCATCCGGAGACTGATGGACAAAGCGAAAGAACCATTCAGACATTAGAAGATATGTTACGCGCTTGTGTAATAGACTTTGGGAATGGTTGGGAAAGACACTTACCGCTGATCGAATTTTCGTACAACAATAGTTATCATGCTAGTATTAAAGCTGCCCCATTCGAGGCACTTTATGGTCAGAAGTGTCGATCACCTGTTTGTTGGTCCGAGGTCGAAGACGCTCAAGAAAAATTACAATCCCACGTTCACATAATCTCATTCCATGAGACAACCGAGAAGATAGTCCAAATCAAGAAAAAGAAATTCAAGCCCGCTCGTGATAAGCCAGAATAGTTACGTCGCCGAAGTAAGAAGGTGTAAGCCTTTAGAATTTCAAGTTGGTGACCGGAGGTTTATGATAAAGGTATCACCTTGAAAGGGTCTCACGATTTTGGCAAACGGGGGAATTGAACCCGAGATATATTGGACCTTTAAAGGTTTTAGCCAAATAGGGAATCGTTTCTTATAGACTAAAACTTCCTCAACGGTTTAAGTAGGGTTCAAAGCACGTTTCATGTATCCAATCTCAAGAAGTGTTTATCCGAACGAGCGTCGGCAAGTCCCGATGATAAATAATGCATTGAATGATAAACTCTGCTTTATGAAGAACCAGATGGAAATTAAGTATCGTGAAGTCAAGCGGACTAAAGCAAAGCCGTATCCCCTATCATCAAAGTTCGATGGAACACCAGCAAGGTCCGGAGTTCACCATGGGAAAACTGAAGGACCAATTCCAAAAGAAGTATCCGCACCTTTTTACTAAACCCATACCTTCATCAAGTGTTGCAACTTCAGCCTAGAGGACAAGGTTGTTCTAACAGGTGGAGACTGTAACATTTCTCATTTTCAGGTCATTTCCCGACTCAATTATTATCCTTAATTTATTTTAGAGTTTTACGCGTTCGCTTTTAATTATTATCTTATAGTTAAATCGCGTAAACTAAAAATCAACATTCAACGTAAACGGGAACCAAACAAAAAAAAAGTTTACGTCAAGCAAGTGTTATAAAAATTTTAAAGCGTAATTTGTAACTTTTCCTATTTTATTTTTATTGGTTACGTAAAACGCTTACGTTTCGCAATAAAAAATTACATTTAGGTGCAATACCCGGAAGCACCAATACCCATCTACACTCAAACACATACCCACTTTTATACCCAATACACAAAATTATTTATTTATACACTAAATAAGCCTCTGGCCGATTAGGAACTTATATATAGAGAAATAAATCCTAGAAGACCTACTACTCTTACATTTACAATGTATATCAACCTTAACACAATAGTACCATCATCCTATGTATCTCATAAATTGGCACATCACATTACCCTAGACACCAATTTCAATCCGTTATGGGTCTTGGGGAGGAGGAGAGTCTCTTTGGCATATGTACTTCAAACCACTACATCCTATGGTATGGCTTAAGGTTGTATTAGGACTTTCCCATTTGCTATATATAGCAAGTCTTATGATAACTAGTTCACACTCTCTCACATTTGCAAGAAAAATACTCATACTTCCTTTGTTCTAAGCCAAAACCCACGACTCACATTATAGAATTAGGGTCTCATATAAATTTTCATTCCAAGCATATTCCAAGTGTTCAAGCATTCATCCTAAGCATACCTAAGGTGTTTGGGTTTGATTTGGAAGCTTGGATTGTGATTAATCAAGAGTTATAACAAGAAGATATTTAGGGTTGTCCAAATTAGGGTTTCGAATTTAGAAGCCTTGCAAGGGTTTTTATCTTGTGTTCATCATTCTCCTCATCTCCTATAAGGTCTATTTAAAGTATTTCATTTCCATTCATTCATTATCTATGTTGTACATGCTTGTTATATATGTTAAACACCACCTAGATGTATTTTTTATAATTTTTGGGATACTACAGGACATATATAAAATCAAACTCTTTATGCATGGTGATGAAATAACACTTAAAATGGAAGTACATATTATATATAAGTGTTAAATAATTTAAATAAGATTAGTTTGAAATTAATTTGTATTGAAAGTTAATTACATGTTTAAATGTATAAAGAGCATGAAGACATGTTTTCACTTGACAATGTATATGGCCTTTAGAGGACTTACTAATGTAAGACATATGGTACAAAATCTTGGTAAAAGATTTGTATAAAACACCTATAAATGGAAGTATAAAACTTTGTTTTATAAAACATAATCATACAACTGTTTTTATACATTATGTTTGATTTCGTCAGATAATGTGTATATTTTATGTTTTGTTAAATTAGTACTCATCACACAGATCGTGAGCATACAAGGAACTTGAAAAACTGAGCAATAACGAAGGAGATATGACATTTTTAAGTTTACAATAATTAAATGTATAAAAGTATTTTTATAAAAGTGATTTTATACTACAAGTTATTTATAAAAACTTCCACTGTTCATATCTGTAATTTAATGGGAAAAATTAAAAGATATTAATTTTCATGAGGAATCCAAACATGTAAGAAAACTAGAAAAAATGGATTAAAAATAAAGGTGATCGTTATTAGTTACAAGTTTAAGTTAAAATGTATTTATATTATAAAAAGTAAATTTTCTAAAAAATAATGTTTATTGTTTTATGAAGTAAACTGATAGGAATTAAATTTAACCTAAAATAGAACTTTTAATTACAAGAAACTGTGTACATAAGAAATCACTAAAAACCGAATTAAAACGAACGAGATACAATTAAAATACGATTTCAATAATTAAAGTTATAAAAAGTATTTTTATAAACTTTCATCTACTGTTACTGTTCATAATAGTATTTAATTATATAATAATTATAATATTTTGATAGAACTCTTAATACGGCAACTATGGACATAAGGAAACAACGTAAAACGGAGTTAAAACGATAAAGATACGAGGTTTATAAAACGTTGTGCACTATTTTTACTTTTATGCATTATTTTATAAAAACAACTAAATTAATTATATAATATTAATACATAACCAATAAAAATATTAAATCATATATTTTTAACGAATAATACATTAGTAAACAAAAATGATATTTTTCTTTATGGATACAATTACATGTACCTGTATTTAACAAAGTATGATTTAATAATAATTTCAACTTTTAAAAGTTAACAAAAACTATTTTAATGTAACACCCCAAAAATGTGACGGCAGCTGAAATTATGTCCGAGGGCATTACTCATAATGACAAACAGCACAAGATACAAGAGAACGACCTCTAAATAAGTCGTTTGAAAGTAAACTCTTGATTTTCTGAAATTGATAATAACATTAGTCCCAGAAATTGCAGTCACAATGAAAAAGCTTGAAAGTAATACAACGAGATTTGATCATATGCATGTAAGTAGAAATCCATGAATGAAATCTTGTCAATTTAGACTCCAATGCACATCAAGTAAGCCAAGCATCTAATTCACCTGAGGAAAACATGCTTAAAAGTGTCAACATAAAGTTGGTGAGTTCATAAATTTTTGTAAATGTAAATGTTGAAATCAAAAGATTTATAAAGTATGTATGACCATTTCAATCCTTATAATAGTAGCAAAAATGTAAGTGTAAATGTAGCACCAAAAGAGAAATTTCTACTGCTAACACACAGTATAATTGAAAAGATGTTAGTAATCAGTAATGTTCAAACAAATTATAATGGACCCACAAGATTTCAAAGTGATGTGATCTACCATAGCCAGATATCGTATTCACATAAGAAGAAAAAAATGTGTTTACTGTTGATCCATGATCTAACCCATCTAGGATATAATATTAATGTTCATATGAATAAACATAGCGGAATAGAACAATAATATACACAAGGTTTTCTACCAAACATTAAGCCTTTCATTGTATTTGATCAGGATATAAAAGACTATACATAATCTACAAACTAAGTGGTACACCACACACCTTTGCTATTCGACTCTCATCAGTCGATGTTTCTATGGATACATATAAAACAGATGCCTACTCTCTTTATATAGAGAGGCTAGGGTTTACAAGAAAACCTAGCTTTGATATGAAGCTAACTTAATATTGCACATTAAGTCCTTGTTGTTTCATCTTTCTTCTTTTCTTCATATGTGGTTTTATAATCATCAAATCTCAAAACCCAACAATCTTCCCCTATTTGATATTACAAAACAATCTTCATGTATGAAACAATCTTCAAAGCTTCCCCTTGAAATAAGATCTTCTTGTACATGTCACCACTTTAAAATAAGCTGCAAACCATATAGTCTTCTTCCCCTTTTTGTAATCATTAAATAGGGGTCTTTTGTAGTTAAGCAACTTGTGAACACTTCCCCTTAAGTGGTACACGTAGATGGTTAAAACATGTTAACAATAAGCTTCCCCTGAAAGTATGCTAACCATCTTTTGAATCACGAACTCAGTAGGCTCCAAGTGGTAATTATTGATGAAAATCATCTAAGTGCAATAACATCATCCTCTCTTAAGTGACTGTTGCCTCAGTCGGCGATCTACTTGCAATCCTTGTTTATACGTAACAAAAAGGTTACCCTTGTCACATAATTGATTAAAAAGCCATTGCATCAAATGTCTTCATAATACTCTCCAAAACAAACCATTATTTCATCATTGTTCGAGATCCAAATGCGTCCGTGTTGTCCCATATCGGACAAAGCTAGCAGAATTAACCATAAGCCTAGCAGACTTAACTGAGTAATGCTAGCAGAATTAACATTCAAACCAAATAGCAACACTTTTTCTGTCCCAAAGCTGTCATTGAACTGTCACTGAGATGCTGTTAGCGACACATAATCTGTCATGAATCTGTTGCTTAACTGTCACAAATGTGTTACAAAGCTGTTGCTGAACCGTTGCTAATGTGGTTCTCCTTCCTCCCAAGCCAGTAGTGACATTTTTAACTGTCACTGAGTCGTCGCTGTTGTGTCACAAATCCTGGCAGTACAAACTTGGGCGAGCAGTACTAAGTTAATTCGTGTGGCAGTATTAATCAACAAACCGAGCAGTACTAAAATATATGAACAGTATTAACTCCCCATGCTCGAACAGTATTAATCTCACTTTGTGCAACCTGACGTGAACAACACTAATACTTTTTCCAGCCCAACATTATTAATTTGAAACATAGAAGCACAAACTTTTACCCTTAATCTTTGTCAGGCAGTACTAATCATGTACGAACCTTATGTATTAGACATATCCAACGAATCTTCAGTATGGGCCACCATTCCTTTCTTATATATCTGCTTTTCGCATGGTTGACAGTACTTTTTAGTAACATTCCATGTGCTACTTTTCTCTTGACATGTTTAATATATAAACATGTGCTACTCTTTGTCTCCAAACGAATCATCCAGCCTGTCAACTTTCATCTCCCACGTGATTACAAAAACACTACCAGATGCACAACCGAATACCATCATATTTGAAACCAACAGCTGTACAATCCATCATAACCATGGCATCCAATTTCACGTCTTTGCAACCATACAATCTAGGGTTTTCTTGAACCTGTGAAGACTCCATAGGCCACAAATAACCATACACCATGGTCATAATAGATCCACCAATGAGCAGTTTAAAGAAAAACAATCAAAGGCTTGTGTCTGATTTAAGGGAATCGTGTTAAACACGAGCCTCGTTCCACGACCTTTTACTGCTTTTATTTACTTATCGTTATTTAGTGTTTGTCTTCTGCTTCTACCCCTTTCTGTCTGTTATTTAATTTTCTGTCATTTATTTTCTGTTAATTTATTTATTGTATTGTAATTCGATTTATATTAATAAAGTGTACATGTTTCCCTACAAGTTTTAAATATGTGGTAATACAACACAATGCACACAAGCCTGTTAGTGTAAAACAACTATAAATATTCCAGTTACCTCAGCGGAACCCAATCAAAAAACATATTCCTTATCAAACTTAGTCTTTCAACATAAACCCAAACAACATACAATTTCAATTTACAACTGGTACACATGTAGCACATACATAAAATCTTAACTTGGATTTATATGTTCAAACCTCAAGGCCAATATTAGAAAGGAAGAAAACAACTCTAAATTCGCCTGTTGAAAATTCCCACCCAAATCTAAGATATAACTTACTTTTACTTTTATTCTACATATAATAAAATGTTCTACGTACCTTCATAAAAGCACCTTGACAAACCAAACTACCAACTCCTCATGACCATGAAAATCTTCTAGTTAGTCTATTTTTGCTAGCTATGGTTCATGCTTTATGGCCTGAAGACCATTGGTAGAATCTACCTTCCATTACTCAAATTCCACCATGTTTCTTGAAGAATACTAGTAATCTTAAGATCAACCAAGAACAATAAGTGAGATGTGGGTTGGATTGTTAGAGAAAAAGATGATGGAAAATGGATGAATGTATTATGAAAGTGTGTGTAACAAATGGAACAACCAACCCTCTCCAAGACTAGGAGAGGGTGTATTTATACTACATAGAGGCCGGCCATGGGCTGGAGTTGGACCACCCATGGGCCTTGGGCCGGACTAGATTACTAATCTAATCCTTATACTAACTACGAGCTAAGACTATTACAACTTTGGAAGTGACCGACACTTTTCGTGTTTCCAACAATCTCCCCCTAAGGGAGGTCACTCCAATTTACAAACTTTAAGCCTAGCATACTATGCTTTATCCCTAGTCTTTAGCTCGTACTCTTGACTTTCTCTTGTGAATATGTTGTTGTGATCATTGACTTCTTGGTTTGAGCTTGTTCCTTGAACTTGTATTTGACATAGTGATCTTGAGCATCTTGAGATCATCAACCAAGCATAATCTCTAGAGAGAGAGAGAGAGAGAGAGTTGGGGCAAAATAAAAAAGATTTTATAATAAAAAGGGTAAGAAAGAATAACAGCTCGCCACGTGTCCTAATTAGTCGGTCATTAATTTTAATACTGCAGGGGTATATTCGTCATTTTAATCTATTTCTCCTCCCGCATTCTTTCCCTTCTCCTCTCGTCTTCTCCATAACATTTCTCATCTTTCACCACCACCTTCTCCCTTTCATCGCTACCTTCTCCATTGTTCAACACCACCTTCTCCATTGTTTAGTTGTTCCATCCATCTATGATCCATCCACTCACCGATTTTATTGGGGAAGCTAAGTTTGTAAGTTTTTATCTCTTCAATTCAATTCAATTCGATCTTAGTAATCATAATCCACTCACCGATTGTATTGGGGAAGCTGATAGGGATCCGAAGAAACGGAACAATAAGGCGGGGACTGTTAAAAAGATGTTACAAGTACTTATCAGTTAGTTAGTTGGTTAAGTTAGTTTTGTTTAGGAGTTTAATCAGTTGTGTATTAACTGTTTTTTTATTGTGTTAGGTTGTTCAGCAAGAAGGTTGGGGGTGGTTATATAGCGGATTGGCGCCTTCGTTGGTTGGGACTGCCTGTTCGCAGGTGAGCTTCATTTACGGTTTAGTGTTACTTAGATTAGGTTAATGTTCTACATGATGAGTAGGGACTGGCCAAACTTGAAACGTGTTGAGAAAATGTCACGAAATTGCGTTAGGTGAATCACAGCAAGTTTGTGTTAGGCATAACTCCTTAGAATTTTACGTGAGTTGAAGTAAAATTTACTAGTAGAGTTAGATATATCAAGTGGTGTGAAGGTTGATCTTGTTTGTTGCAAGTGTGTGCGTCTGTGAGTGTTCGCGGATCGAATTAAATGTAGTATCATAAAAGACTGATTAAACATTAGGTAAATGAGTGATCAAACATAAATTGCATGCGAGACTGGGTAGGTGAATCGCGCAAGGCTTGTTCTAGGTTCTAAGTACATTTGCTTTTAAAAATTTTAAAGGTTCGGTTTTAGTTATTCACATGTAGTAGGCGAAATTTATGGAATGAATAAATGTGGATATCAAGTGGTCCTATAGTAGTGGAAAACGTGCCATCTTAATGCTTATTGTTATGTAATGTTTAACATCAGGCCCATCTTTTTCTTTGAATGCTAGTAGACACATCATAACATGTTGAAAATGACTCTGTGTGTCAATGGAAAGCGCTCTGCTGCACTAGAGTTTGACAAGTAGTAGGGTACCAATAACAGAACAAAAAACCATAAAAGAGATGTGTTTTCCAGTGCGGACTATTACTATTGTTAGGTATTTCCTGAGTCAAATAGGTGGAAAGCTCATCTTGATGCAACATTTATATGCATTTCTAGTTCTATAAAACATAATGTTTTTTCATAAAAAAAATTGATAAGTTACGTGCTGCGTCAAGGGAAGTCAGTTTGTTTGTTGGTTTCCTGAAGATGGCGCATACTCATTAAAAAGAATCTCTTATCTAAATAAAGGACGGCTTACAAATTTGTCTGCTTGTCAATGGAAGTTATCTACTGTAAATATCACACAACCACTGTTAACAGGTCTTTGTCTAAGCTTATTTGAGAAGTTGGGTTTAGAAAGTTTTTAAGCTCCCTGAAGGTGTTTAGGTAAGATTACATTGAAAAAAAATTGGGTGGAATAAGGCTCCAATTTTGGAGCTTTTTGAGAATGTTTAAGCTAAAGCTTACCCAAACGCTTCCTTTTAAACTGCTACAAAAAAATTGCAAGTAAGAATAGTTTTGACCACTTTGGTAGTTGTCTGATGCTAATGACAATCGAAGGGTCAGATAACTTACAGGACCTTTAAGAAGTTGAGTTCGGAGAGAAAATTAGGCACAACTCCTGTTAAATTATTGTTTGACAAATCCCTAAAACAGGAAAGTATATAATCAGAAGTATGGTTGTATGAGGAGATTGTCGTACTCATATTTTCGTTTATCTCTGCAAGAGTGTTCACTTACAAGGTGTGCATCATTGTGAGATTAGCTATTCCAGGATCTATTACTCCGTTCAATCCACTCATAGACAGATTCCTGATTTTGATTGATAGTAAATAAACTGTTACAAGAGGAACGAAAGTTTCAACATGGGGAGGGAGGCCTTGAAATTGTACACTTACAGCAACACAATTGTCAGATAATCAGTACCATTGTAGCTGCATCCGATACCATCCCAAACAAATTCCTGTGGAGCACACGGATCTCCTTGCCAGTGCCTTGTTATTCTGTAAGTTGACTTAATACCCCAAATTGCAGCAGCTAAAAGACATTCGAGAAAGGAGTTAAGGTATGTCAAACATTCTTGATTTATCACTATTTGTATTTAAACTTAATTATCTATCTATCAAATGACAGATTCTCCACTTACCAACTCGATCATCCGTTTGCCTTTGTGGGATCTGCTTTAAAGTATAAAGCTCGAAAGCGTTGATAATGGGAGGAAGGGTTGAATTTTTTGTTCTATTTATTTCAAGCATATACGGTGGTGTTGCAGTCTCTGGTTCTATATTATAGATAGTGACGGTTGTGTGATTTAGTGGAGAGAAAGGTCTATATAAGTGCCTGTCATTCAGGTAAATGTTGAATTCTCTTTTCTGGTTTCTTTTGAGTATTTCAATTTTAGCAAAGTGCATGTACATGAAAAATCTGTCATTGATATTGTTCCAATTTATAGTTAATGATTCCTTTGGGTTTTTAGGAGATATGGCATCACTCATGACCTCTGATGGTGGGTCAATGGTTGTGAAAATCCCTGAATAAACTTTGTCGAATGTGTTTAAGATAGTACTATTAGGCCAAATAATTGGATCCCATATTCGATCATACTTGTCAGAATTATACCTAAGTTGAGAATCAAGAAAAGTGAAGTTAGTACTTCTGTGCCCTTGAAGATAAGAATCCAAAGTCAGAAAACAAAGGGTAAGGGTAAGGTTAGCTTTGATAAAACAAAATCTAGAAGGTTTACCTGACTGTTGAAAATGGACTTCTAAAATTTACACGTACGAAAAGGTTTAATGAACCCGAATCAATTTCTTTGTACATATCATTCTCAAGAAGCCGTAGCTCTATCGCTGATATGAAAGGCGTTCCACGGCCTGTATTTACATGACAAACATGTATGTAATCTGATGACAAGACATGTATAATCTCCATGTTTACTGGTTTAGATGATGAATCCAATTTTACTGTATCCTAGTAATCAGGTCCAAGATACACATCAAATTCTGGAAGTTGACTCTTAAAGTCATAATTTCCGTACATAAACCTTGTCCTTATCAGATACCTATTACCCTTTCCTTGGGTTGGTTTTAAGGTGTAGAAATTTCTAGTCTTTTGAGGAAAACTTGTGAGGGTGGTAAGTGGTGTATCGACATCAAACTCGTTGTATACGGGCAGTATATTTTGGATTTCACCTTTTTTTATGAAGTCGGCATCTGATATGTAGTTAATCATTGTTAAGTTATCAGTGTACGTTGAGCCTGTAACAATCCCGCAATCTATGCTTATGAATCATGCAGAGACTCAAAAGAAAAGGTTGATATAGAGATTAGATTGATAAAGATGCTAAGTGATTGTTTGTTAGAGATTAGTCATTTCTAATTCGTTAGCCCTGTTGCCTTCCCCATGCTGCAGCAGATGGCCGATAATCCTAAATCATTACCCTTTTTTGAAAAAAACTGTCATGTTTTACATAAAAGAACACCGTGTAAATGATTATGCGTGTCAATGGAAAACACTCTTCTGGACTGGAGCTTACTCCATGGTTCTTTGGTTTATATTACCAATCTAAATCATATCCATTCAGTAATCTGTGTATAGTTTGATTAGCATATGTTGCTGCTCTTGTAAAAAAACAAGTGGAGGGCATAAGGTGAATAATAAAGGATTTCGTTATATATTACATAAGAGTAGGGTCTGTGATACATCATTAGATCCCCTAAACATATAATTATTTGGAGATCTAGAAGACTAGAACAAATTAGTTACGGTTATGCTGGAAAATAAACTGATGGGTTCCCTGTATCCAAATTACCCGCGGAGGGCATGTATGCGGCCTCACCGGGGTATCCCCGTGATCGTTCCAACCCCAGGATGTACCTAGGAAGGTTAGAACATAAGACCTCTTGTGAGTCTATCAGGACCTCACCTTGGTGGTAGTTTATGGTTATGCAAGAAAATGCTCACCATATCACCCCTTCACTTGAAACAACTACTCAACTTAGCGAGCAACAACAATAGCAGTACCCTTACACACATTTGTGATGTACTTTCTCGTTAGAGAATTGTAGAATATCTATTGTGTTGCTGTAGAAATCATTTTGCCTAAAGGGAGTATTCTGCAGCTTATATATTAGTAAATCTTATATTCCTGATAAGAATTTGCTTCTTTTAAACTGATAAGTGTAACGGGGGATTCAGCCCATTGAAGAAGTCGGGTTGTATACAGGAACCGAAGATGTAAAATATCACCTTGGAACTTCTTATTATCGGCCCACAAGAGGCGGTAAAAGAATCCCTTTATCTCTAGTTGCCAACCTGAGTCATCTGGAAGCTGTGGACCCCGTTGTGGTTGGTAAAACCCGAGCAAACAGTACTATTCAAATGATGTCGACAGAACAAAAAACTTGAGTATGTTGATTCACGGTGATGGTAGTTTTGCGGGTCAGGATGTTGTTTACGAGATTTTTGCATCTTAGTACACTTCCAAATTATATAACGGATGGGACTATTCATATTGTGGTGAATAATAAAGTTGCTTATACTACAGATCCAAAATCAGTAAGGTCTTCACAGTATTGTACGGATGTTGCTATAGTTTTGAATGCTCTAATTTTCCATGTTAATGGTGGTGAGTTGGAAGCGGGTGTTCATGCTTGTGAGCTGGCAGCTAAGTAGCGCCAGACGTTTCATTCGGATGTTGTGGTTGATATTATTTGTTATCGTCGGTTTGGACATAATGAAATTGATGAATCATCGTTTACACAGCCTAAGATGTACAAGCTAAAAACATAGTTAAGTCAGTTTTTTTAGTGTCTAGGTTTTGAACTTATTGCTTTATGTATAGTTTCTAAGGCTTACGCGTGATCTTGGTCGTTACAGGTTATTAGAAATCACCCCTCAACACTCAAAATTTACCAAAAGAAGCTCATAGAAACTGGTCAGGCAATAAAAGAAGATATTGATCGGATACAAAATAAGGTTACCTGAATCCTTAACGACGAATTCCTGGCCAGCAAGGATTACGTCACTTCAAAGAGGGATTGGCTTTCAGCTTACTGGACTGGATTCAAGTCTCCTGAACAGCTTTTACGTATCCGTAACACTAGGTAAGATATGTATACGTTGTTTATGTTGTCAAAGTTGCCTGATAAACTTCCACTATTGCTAAAAGTCATATCTTCTGTAGGGTCAAACAAGAAATCTTGAAGAATATCAGAAAAGCAATAGCAACTCTTCCAGAAACCTTTAAGCCTCACAAAGCAGTTAAAAAGGTATAACATTGTGCTGCAGTAGATTTTTATACATTGTGATGCAACAATTTTATAACATTGTAACGGAATAGATTTATACATTGTGATGCAGTAGATAACATTTTGATGCATTAGATTTATGACATTTGATTTTACAAATATTTAAAATGACAATGTAATGCAATAGATTTATACATTATGGTGCCAGTAAATAACATGGTGATGCAACAAGTTTATAACATTTTAAATATCTGGTGCATCACAGTTTAATTACTTGGTGCATCGAAGTTGTGTTTTTACTGCATTATAGTTAAATATGTGGTGCCTCACAGTGTAAATGCTTGGTGTATTGCAATATAAATCTTTATTTCACTTTATGTAGTATTAGATTCTTACACTTTTTAGTTTTTTTATTTAGGTGATGATGATCATTGGTTGGAAAGTGGAAACCACTTTTTTGATAAATGGACGAGTCCTCGTCTTACGCTAATCGAAAAAAAGCAAGCAAAAATTAGAGCCATAAAGAACTGGGATGAGAGAATCTACTCTTAAAGCAACATAATTTTAGCATTCGTTTATTATTTTTATTTTTTTGCAATAAGTATTATGTAGATATTATATCATTACTTATAATACATGTTTTTGTTCGTAAAACGTACATATTTTATTATTAAACATCAATTCAATAGAATCTCATTGTTCTTGAAGTGTCCTCGGTATCTTTTTTCTATTCATAATTAATGCAGTAAAATAACATTTTGATGCAGTAAATCTATGCATTGTGATGCATTAGATTTATACATTGTGATGCAGTAAGTTTACATCATTATGATTCACTTGATATACACATTATGATGCACTAGTTGCATAACCTATGATGCACTAGTATTTTCAATGCAACACGGTTTATAGTTTAGTGCATCTATCTTTATTTAGATATCAACATTAATCAAAAGTAATCATTATTAAGTAATTACAAATTTATAAACCAAACTCAATAATTACAAATTTATGTGGCTGAATACCACATATAAAAAACAAGCCACTGCGCCAACAAATGACAAGCCAATTCCTTAAGCGCACACAAATACTACATTCCCTCTGAGCACATTTAACTTTTGAATACTCAATCATTTTCTCTCCTAAGTGACATCTTTTTTTTTAAAAGACAACAATATATAGAACCAAACAAAAGATACAATACATGGCATCCCCACAACTAATCAAGATAATTAGAGGTGAAAGGGATCCTAGAAACAAAGTAACAATACAACACTGTGACATAGCTAACACAAGAAATCCACAAGGGCCAACTATAACAAAAGGAACTCTTATGAACCAAACCAAACACTAGCACAATTATATAAGCACGACCATGTACGTAACTAAAAGAAAATTCATCTTAAGAAGGATGACCGTGAGCAGCAGACTTGTAGCAAACTAGCAACCTTCTAACAGGAATCAAATTACCCTTCAACTTATTCTAATGAGTAAGAACGGCCTTCTTTACTTTTTCACAGTCCTTAATAAATTCATACAAGTGAAGAAGCCCGCTTTCTTTCGCATCAGGAATATCCCTTATGAGGATAACAATTGAATCAACAATTGCCTTTTTATCTCAGAATCCACCTTCTTTCCCTCAGATGGTAGCTCAGAAATTCACAACCTAATAAAAGAAAATAAAGGCACATGAAAGACACTCTCATGCTATATAAAATCATAAATTTCACAGAAAATAAAGTTGAATAAACTCATAATGTTATGTACTTAAGGGGGAACTTCAAACACAATGATCTAATGGCATCAACCACCACAATGTTGAACTCATCAGCAATGACATGAAGTTCGTAATTTGCTTCATCAAACGATCAACACCTCATTCAGTAAACTATACAATGAAATGCAGTAAAATTTAGCTGTGATGCAGTAAAAAAATTTTTTTTTGTTACATTGTGATGCCAGGTAAATATACAATTTAAGCAGTAAAATTTTATCAAGATTTATCAATATATAAATTGACGCTGTATCCAGTAAAAATATACAAGTTTATGCATAAATTTTACACTATGATGCAGTAAAAGGATACAATATAATGCAGTTAAATTTATCACTATAATGCAGTAAAAATATACAATTTAATACATTAAAATATACAATTTAATGCAGTAAAATATAAAGCTTAATGCAGTAAAATAACGTGATGCAGTAAAATTTACATTGTGATGCAGTGAATATACAATTTAATGAATTAAATTTTACACCGTGATGTATTAAAATTTACAATGTGATGCAATATTTAGTACCAAAATTAGATAATAAACTTATTTAGTTTTTTTTATAAAGGTAAAATGTATTAAATAAAATAAAATTTATTTACAAGAAAAATACTAAAAACCCCTAAAAAGACCAAACTTGTCTAGAAATAAAAGAGGACATGGACAAGCCCATTTCAATACAAATTGACTAATAACTAAACTACTAATGATAGAACTAACTACAATGACAAAACATTTTTTTAGGAATTTTCATTCTAATGCATTTATAAGATATAGTTAGTATCATACTCGCGAAAAGCAATGGCACAAATATTTCTTTGTGGATTTTGATAAGGATTGATGATTTTCGACTATGGTGGTGTAGAAAATATAAGCAACCCCAAACACCCTCTTATCATTGTAGAAAATACTATTTTCATTATGATGCACTAATTATGAAACTCTAATGCACTAAAAAATCAACGAATCATCTAATCCTTTACTTACCAGTTCAACTACATATTTAACATAAAACACTGCTATTTTTGTCTTCGTTCCTACCTGTAACATGATCAAACAAAATCCATTCTAAAACATCTTATGCACCATTTCTTTACAATTAAACACCCTTGACAGCTTGTAAGTTGATTTGCAGATGGATTATATAATTTTGATGTAGCTTATGCTTTAGTCAAGTTTTCACATCCTTGCACAAAGTAACCAAGTTGCAATTATAACAACCAAAATTAGTGACCACTCTCCTATTCTGAAGTCACGACATGACAAGCATTTCATTTATTTTTGGGGCATGTAAATCACGTATATAATGCTTGAATTGCAAGTATTTGAACCATTAAGTATGATGGCGCACCTGTGTATTTTAAGGGAGAAATAGCAGTTGAGATTTTCCAAGATAAAGTAACAAGTTTGCCAATTAGCTCTCTGTCAAGATCATTTAATTCCTTAAAGCACATTATCTATGATGAAGAAATTATAAATCGGCATGTATTATGAGTATCATCATGTGTATCTTACATGATCCAGACTTAACAACACCTTAATAGATTGAGCCTTGCATCAACTTACTGGAATCTACAACCGTGGGTTCACCATCTTCATTAGAAGAAGCGTACCTAATTTGGAAAGCATAAATCCCATCATACATAACAACCAAAGACTTGTAGCATGTCATGGTTGACAATGATCCTCAGGCCTTGTGAAAAAGCATGTGAGTGATGCATCATTTTACAGTAACATTATTACTTGTGTGGCATGATGATGTTTTCCCTACCATGTTAAATCAGAAGCTACACATTCTGGAATTTTAGAATCTATTCCATACCTCATGGTTGCACATGATTATAAAATTTACTGTCACATTAATGTTTCATGCACACAAACAGAAATGCATCAAAGTGATGACTGGTGAGACATTTGTTTAGCAGAGAAGAGACCAAGATATAAGGTGATCAAGCAATAAAAGGGAGCTTACGAAGAATATGGATTTGGGTCGAATTGATAGCCAACTGAGACGAGCTAGAATATTAGTTACTGCTAGCCCTATTGTAAGAAAATCAGCTCTAGACTAAGAACTGCCAGAAGACAAGGAACAAGCATATTATATTCAACAAATGTAAACTGATTCTTTAGAAGAATGAAAGAATGTGTGAGATCATCAATTCAAGTAAGGGACATGTAATGTAGAGAAATCAGAAAACAAGTTAATTGACGCAAAATGCTGACATATACATGTCTTTTAGATTATAAAAGTAAGACCAAAAGTGAGGCCAACTAGTATAAAAGTTATAGAAATTATAATTAGATTTTTTTAGAACAACAATTTTCACACACTCGTATACCAATTATCTCACAAATGTCCTAAGAGACTTTAACTCACATCGTTTTGGTTGGTAAGCAACTCACTAGGCTAAACAAAAGGCTTGGGTGTAAACTATAGTTAAAATAATGGTTTGTAGCAGTAATAAGAGCATATGAGTGGTATTTAGTTTACCCAGATGGTTGCATTAGTCAACAGTAAATGGTAAAGCGAGAATAAGAAAAAAGAAAAAAGAAATGATGGTGGAGTGACCTGGAGGCATCTGCAACGGGAGAGTCCTTTTAAAAAAACAGCTAAAAGAGAGATGCCACCAACGTAAATAGGAAAGCTCCTAACAGAATCATCGGTATTTGAAACATAACCTACTAGAATCATACCCCACATACAAATCCCTACCACATCACTTGTTTACATCAATTGCATCAATAGCATTCAAACACACACAAAGACATTTTTTGAAAAACTAAAACGTTTTGTACATAACCTAAACTAGACTCATACCCCACATACAAATCTATATTGCGTCATTTGTTCACATCAACTACATCAATAACATTCAACCGCACACATAGACATTTTTTGGCACATAAAATATATTTCGCCTAACCTAACCTAACCTCGTATGAAATAAAAATTTACCCACTGCATCATTTGTTTACATCACCTGCATCAATAGCATTCAAACGCACACATATACACTTTTTGGCACATAAAACAATATTGGCCTAATCTAATCTAACATCACATTCAACTAACATCTACCTATTGCATCACTTGTTTACATCAACTGCATCATCAATATCATTCAAATGCACACACAAACATTTTTCAGCGCATAAAACATACTTCGCCTAACCTAATCTAACTTTATATACAACTAACATCTACCTACTACCTACTGCATCACTTGTTTACACAAACTGCATTAATCATTCAAACACACATAAAATATCTTTTAATCACATAAATTTCACTTGAATTTTATAAGCAACTAACATCCAGCTAGTGTATCAATTCAATACAACATATGCATTAATCATTCAAACACACATAAAAAACTTTATAGCACATATATCTCAACCTAACAAACATAACCTTAAATGACACAAACAATAACCTACTGCATCACTTCAATAGAACAGGTGCATCACAATGTAATTTTGGTGCATCAGGGTAACCCATTCTACTTGAGACATTTTATCAAACACTTTATATGCATCTTTCTTAAATACGTTTTGTATCTTTTTTTTACATTTTGTCTCAAATCTAAAAGAAAACATGATTTAAGTAAAACAAAACTAGCAAAATGATGTAGTAACAAAATATAAATTATCTTACAAGATCGTTTAAGGTGTCGTAGATACATCTTCAACATCGTTGACACAATGATGTAGTAACGATTCGATCATGAATTAGAAGGTTTAAGATCGTGAGATTCGTCATCATTATCGGTTTGATGCAGTCGTGATTTGCTTAGATTTAGTGTGTGAATTTAGTCTGTGATTTTAGTGTGTGAAATTAGTGTATGAAATTGAGAGAAAAAGTGTGTAAAATTGGGGAAAAATGAGAAGAAGAAACAGGTTTTGTTATGTTAGGTTAAAAGGAAACGACGTCGTATGTAACTCCAGGGGAAATAAGAGTGTTTTTCATTACAACAATCTGCCCTTAAACTTTCTGTTATTTACAAAACAACCACTCTGTTTTTTTGATCTTGCGTATTCAATCCGACGGTGGAGATGGCTTCTTACCCTTTTTATTATAACTTCCTTTTTATTATAACCCTACCCTATATATGGTGTGGTTATTGTGAAAAGTATATTAGTGTAGAAAGGATAAGAAGTATTCTTGATGGTTAGATGAAACTAGCAAAAAATTGATCAATGGATGATATTAGTGATTGTGTTTTAATAAATAACTCTTTATTAATGAAGAATAAATGTTGTTTGACCCATTTGAAAGGATTTTTTATTAATTACAAGGAATTCATCCTTGTTATATTATAGTGACACACTAATTTTTCTATACTTTTATTTATGACACACTAAATTTTCTTTTGCATACGTAATGACACACTGGTGTTTTTGACACATTTGTAGTGTCACACTAAATATTAGTACATTTATAGTGACACACTAAATTTTCTTTTGCATACATGACACACTGGTTTTTTGACACATTTGTACTAACACACTAACATTTTAGTACATTTGTAGTGACACGCTAAATTTTTTAAGAGCATTTGTAATGACACATTTAAAACACACACCAATTTTTATGACACATTTTTAGTGACAAACAAAGTCTTTTGACACATATAATGATGATGTTTTATTAAAATTAATGATGGTATTATATTATAATTAATGATAATGTTTAATGAATGTATTACAATTAATAGCATAGACTTTTTATCATTTCTATCTTAAAACCCTTCCTATTTGAATCAATCTATATATATATATATATATATATATATATATATATATATATATATATATATATCTTACATTATATATAACAGGATACAACAATGCCACCTCATGCAACTTAAATGCCACATAATCACCAAAGAATGCCACCTATGCAACAATTAATGCCACCTCATCACCAAAGAATGCCACATATGCAACAATTAATGCCACCTATGCATTCAAGAATGACACTTAGACATTTATGTGTCCACGTGTGCATTCATTTTGCCACGTATGCATGAGTGGAAATCCTGGAAATAAATTGGTGATAAAAAGGCTTTAACAAGATTCGAACCCGGGATAATGAAGAAATAGGCAAAGCCCTTAACCACTAGATCATGACCGGATTTGTGTTTTGATTTGGAAAAACAAAACAATAAAGGCTGGGATCGGTAACTAATTTAATGCACTATGACTATTTCAAAGTCAAATAGAAACGCATAACTCATTTTGAATTCAAAACCCTAAAAATTAGGCCATTTCCGCTGGATCAACAACACCAGATCAATCAGTAACGGAAACATATCAATTATCATGATACGATACAATCAATACAGCCAATATCAATATAAAAACCTCTACTCAATCCAAAGAACCCAAAACACAAATTCAAAACCTCTACTCAATGATAAAATCACGCCTATGACGCCAATCCCAGAACCATGATAGATTATCACATAATGGATTCAACAAAAATCAATCGGGTCTATGAAAACAGGTTTGTGCTTTTTGTGCTTTTTATATTTGCTTTAAAATCAATTGATTGTTACTTGAAATATGGTTATTTTTTTCTATTAAATGATCTAGGTTCATGTAAATTTTGATTTAGGTTTAGACGAGAAAACCCCTATTTTATTAGGTTTGTTAAGACATTACACAAGGGTTTATATAAGCAATGAAAAGGCCTCGCCTTGATATGCGTGTTTCTGCTTTTGGTAATTTAAGGCGTCTCTTAGCAGTTTTGTGTTCAGGTATATTTTTTTTAGATAAAGAGTGTTTTTAGTTCAAATCGAGCAGGATCTTAATGTTCTGGAATATTGCGATAAAAATGTAGGTAAATGATATGGTTTGAACTTTAGCATGAGGCGAATAAAGTAATAAGGAGGTAATTGTATCTGCAATATCAGGTACTAGAGCTAATGCAACATATATGTAGATAGGTTTGTATGTTTTTATTTTATTTTATCTATAACTGCAATGATGAAATTTAGCATTGTTAACTAACTGCTATCATGAAACAAAAGAAATGACTACTTCACCAAGTGGGTCAAAGTCCTAATGATTCACTTGAGCGTATTGAAGTTTCACCAAAGCATGCTCTTAAGATGTTTTCTAATAACAAGTTAAAGGTAAAGCTTCTTCTATCTAGCATATTCTGTAATTTCAGTTAATTGATGTTTGCATCACATCTTAATAAAATCTCTCAATTACTGTTATTATCAGGTTGAGATCAGTAGCCATGTTAGTTGACAGGTTAGTAATCACATGTTTTAAATGTATCTAAGATCCATTGGAAGTTAGTCATTTTATGTAGTTTCTGAATTTAATGTCCTTGCAGCAATTAGATACTTGAAGTTGCTCTAATGGCACGGTCTTATCTTCCCAGCAAGGTTTCTGAAATTGTAACTCTTTAGAGAAAAAACCTTAAGAAGGTTAATTATGTTATTCTTACTATTTGTGCTTTGGGCTCATTTGTGATTGTGAGCAAGGTCTATGAGATAAAAGATGGTTGTCTTTGTGACAACCGGAAATTTTCATAACTTTAAATGACTATATTACCCTTTGACTTTTCAAGTTTGACTTGACCATTTCACTTTTGACCTTTTATTGTCGTATAAAAACTATTACCGCGTAACCGATAATATTTTTGAAACTTATATTAAAAAAAATAAAAATAAATAAATCATAATTATTATTACATAATTTGCATTATAAATTTTAAAATTTTCATATTTATCTGGTTGAACAACGCGTGCCGACACGAGACTAATAAAATTTTATTTATTTATCGTAATTTATTTAATAAAAATATTTAATAAATTATTTTACATTTTATTCAAAAACGTTTGTGAAAACGCGAACATTTAAATTAAGATTTATTTTTCGGACAAAGCTTAAAAATATTACTCAATAAATAGTAAACAAATTTAAATAAACTTTTAAAAACATGTATGAAATAATAGTCGAGTAAATACTCATTTTTAGTGGAAAAATTATTTGGAACGCAACGGCGCAACTCTCGCGTCTTGAATCGACCGTTTACTAGCTCAAACGAGTCCCGAGCCACTATTTTACAAAAATTACAACTTCAGTCCCTGGGGGAAACATTTATAAAGCCCACCCTGGACTATGGGAGACTTGCTATTTCATTTTATTAAGTTTGAGATTATAAAAAGAGGGGATTAGGTTTATAATTCATTTGTTTTACAAACCCTACACACACAAATACTCCCTAATGATTTTTCCGGCGACGAAACTTTTCCGGCCGCCACAGCCGGCCACATTCCGGCCACCCACCATCTCCTTCATCCGACGCACACCCCACCATAGATCCGCGACGTCATCATCATCTCCCCACCGACACCATCTAAACCGCCACACCACTTTTATTTTTATCATCACCGCCGACATGCAACCACCCTCACCAACCGCCAGCCATCATCTCGTCATCCCCACCATCATTACCCCGTCGTCACAGCCGGCTCACCACCTGCCGCCGATGCCTCACAGCAACCGCGGCTCAGCCGCCGTACATCCACCATCACCACGGCTGCTGTCGTCGACTACCCCACCAAAACCATCATCACGTTCGCCTCCCTTTTCCGAGTATTAAATGGTTACATCGTTTATATATAAAAAAAAGTAATAACAAATTAAGAGTGGTTGATTCGGATTTATTTATGTTTTTGGTGTGTTGATTTGTTACCGAGCACACCACCAGATGTGGTGTTCGGTTTGGCTTGGTCTGGCGAATCTTCGCCGCACTTCTCCACCCTCTCCAGCCATTCAACCTCGTCCCGCCATCCTCCCACGCTACTGCCGCGACCACCGCAGCAGCGGCGGCTTTTCCAGTCGCTGCCGTCGCCGTGGCGGGCTGTGGGTGGCGGATCGGCTACTGCAACCGCGGAACAACCCATAAAACACCTTGAAACCTCCGGATCTTGCCAATATTTTCCGTGCATTGTGGTTACGTCGATTGTAATATGGAATATTTAATTTGGTGGTTGATTTGATCATGGTTTATGGCGAAAAGGGGCTGTCCACCGCCAAAAACCACCAAGTGGTGGCGGTCGGACGACGGTACATCCACCACAGCCGCACCTTGTGGTGTCGGCTGTGATGGCGCAACCCCATGGGATGTCTAGGGTGTTCAGCCGCCTAAAACCACCGCTGTGGTGGCGGCCGAACCCACTATGACCACCACAGCCGCACCATGGTGGTGGTGTTGGGCTTGTGGTGGTGATTCCCCATTTGCTAATTCATTTATTATAAATCATTTCCGGTTATTTATAGATTTTCCAATGTAAAAACTTGGTCTAAATAAGTGTTTGGATATGCATGTAAACTGCCATTAGGGGCGTTTGGATTTGCATTTAACAACCCCAACGGGGGTGTTTGGTTCAGCAGTTAAAAGCCCATAAGGGTGTGTTTGGTTTTAATTATATTTAACATTTATGTAAATTGACAAATTATTAATTAGTGGACGCGAAAATACTTGTGATATTTATTGATCGAAAAGGGGAAATATTGAAATTTATATATATGGGAAACGTTATATAAACGGCAAGGTCATGCCAAAATTTAAAAAAACTTATATACTTAGTATTTTCATTTAAAACTTTTACTATATTAAAAACCCGATAAATGGATAAAGTTATATAGTTTTAAGATTATAAAATTTTAATTATACAATAATCCGGTGAATAATCAAAAACTATACTTTTACAAATAAGATAATGTTTTAACTAAAACTCGTCAAGTAAAGAAAATACTAAATTATAAAATATTATTTTATAAATCTTGACTAATAGGCAAAATAATAACTTTTGTAAAAACTTTTAAAATGTCATTTATCTAATTCGAGACTTTAAAACGTGTGTTTACTTTTAAGCAATAACTTTTTATTTATTTCATTTGGTGACTCTCGAACATGTGTCGAATTATGTTGTTTTAATTATTTTCTCGCGTCGCTTATATAATATTTTCTTATACAACATATACGTCGCGCTTTATATTCTTATCTTATTTTCACGAGTGATATAATATGTATATGTACAACATACTTTAACTCGTTCTTCGACTTCGTCTATTTCATGTATAATGCCCGCACGTATTATATATTTTCTTGTCCTTCATATGTAATATATACTTAATATATTGCATGTTTTGCATTTATCTTTTGAATGTTTGTCTTTATTATATAATTCAACATATGAACTATATAATTGTTCATTTTCCTATGTGATATATAAGGAATATATTACATACTTTGTTTTTACTTTTTTTATTTATCTTATATAACCAACCACCAAACTCATACAACTTAAAAACCCAAATCCTTTATCAACATGTCACATTGATGTAATCATCCATCGGAAAACCCATATACAACATCCTAAACTGGTGGCTCATAACCGTTAAGATTAATTGCAGCTTCGCGGATGCGACAAGTTATTCATTGACGCTACGTGGTTATTAGCTATTTGATTATTGCCCACGATCAAGGTGAGTTCATAGCCTCGCATTTAATTCTTTTTATGTTTTGAAAACACGCGAGGGAGATATATGCTTGTTTTAGAAAATCGAACACAGGTGATTTTATTATGTGAACGTTGCTATGAGTGTATTGTTGTGGCCCTTCCTTCATGAACCATCAATCACCGCTAACCGGTGAACGCTAAAGCAATAATAATAGATCTATTTTAGCCTAATGACCTGTCAGACGTGTGTTCCTTACGAGGGAATACTGAGACATATTGTACTTAGTATTGGGAGTGTTAGCACTCCAGGTTGGGCACATGGTTAAGGTTCGGTTCATGGCTCTAGTATCGTTGTGATTGTTCTATGAACTAAAAAGTTTTGATATGCTTGTGTTCAAAATGATTGTTTATAAACTCTATGAATTCACTCAACATTTTTGTTGACGTTTTAGCATGTTTATCTCAGGTATATACTTGCTAGCTTGGATGGGATGAAATGCGAATATCAAAGGACGTGGACTTGGTAAACTTTGCACATATGATAAAATGTTTTCTTTTAAAGAAACTTAAACATGTTGTGGATTATTTTGAAATGAGTTTTTATAAAGTTATTGGGACCTTGTAACTCTGATCTTTTTTAATAAAAATTGAATACCGTTTACCGTGACTCGTGAGCTTGTATTATGAAGTAGCACCCCAATGTTGAGTTCCGCTGTGTTGTAAATTTGGGGGTGTTACAGTCTTGAATCTTTCGCTAATAAAGAAGCAGACCTTGATGAACTGACAAGAAGTCACAAGGTACCTTTTTGGGATTATTGTTCTTTTTAGTTATGTTTTATCTTACCCGGTTAGCTGCTACTCATACATGGCAGATCTCCAATCTAATCCATCGTTACTTATTGACTTTGTAAAGTCCCTTGATCGCCTTTTGATGATCAAATCAGGTACCAATCTTCTAAATGTGGTATTTATTTATGGGTATTGGGCTTGGGTCAGAATGGAATGGTTTATGTTTAGCTGACCGGTCTCACTTTTTTTTCTCTTTTAATCCAATGTTTCAAATTGTTTATCTTTAAAAATAAACATTGTGATATTTGGCTTGTAAAAACTTTTGTGTTCCAGGCATAATATTTAACTTGAATTTAAAAACCCATAATGTTTACGTTAAATGATTTGAGTTCACCATCTATACTTATGAGGTGGCTGAACGTATATCTAATGACTCCAACATTCTTGATTGTCAAAAGCTTACCCTTTAAAAGAGCCCACGCATTGTTTCAGCTCGCAGATTGATACAAGATACAAAAGGAAAAAAGTTTATCTTCTGATTGAATGGATTGATTGTGCTCACCGTGGGGAAGAGATTGTAAGTTCCTTCTCTATGTTGTAGTATGTTTTAGTTGTTTTGCTCTTGTATCAGGAAACACACTAATGTTCTGTTGCTTATTTTTCTTTTAATTTCCAGGAGGTTATAGGCATCTACACAAACAACTTTGATTTATCATTGAATACAAAAAATGGTTTTCTTGTCTTCGCAACTGTGATTGAAGCAAACTATGTTACAAAGAAGCAAGACTTATTCTCAGCTTATAAGCTTACCCAAGAGGATACGGAAGATATCGAGAAGCTGTCTAAAGACCCTCGGGATTGGAGAGAGGGTATGTTTTCATATGGCCATTACTGTTGGAAGTTACATTGGAATTCATATGCATGTGGTTAAAGGATTTGTTTTTTCTTTTACTATCCCATGGTGATTTAAATCATATTTAAAGTTTTAAGAAAATCCACTTTGACTAAATTTTGCTAAGTTGGGCACAATTAACATCATATTTTCTTAACTTGGAGTATAAGAAGATGCATTCATGGTGTACACTTTATTTCAGTCCTCTGTGGCGTATCACAATGAGATGCAACATTACAATCTCATAGTTTTACCAACAATATTTTGGCATTTGATTGTATACTTCAAAAAATCTTAATAGTTTTACTTGGTGTTACATGTAATTATTTGAAAATTGGATTTTGTAGGAATTTGGACATATTATTAAGTCCATTGCTTCTGTTATGCACTGTCATGGCACAAGGAACTACCAGTCTTATTAGTAATACAATTTATGCCATAAGTTATGCTGCAACTCAACTCAACTCAAGTCACTATATTCAATTTAGGAAAAGGCATTATTCCTATAAAACCACATCCATGACAGCAACATAAAGGATCATAATAAGAAAAATGGACCTAGGTGATAGTTAGGTGTTAAAGCCTCTTCCTTAATGAGCCCTTACACGGTTCCTCCCCTTCACTAAACATTAAAGCTCCCCACTGAAAATGCGTACATTAAGTCAATGTACCATTTAATGCCTGATGTTGTGTTTTTTCGCTTTATTACCATGTTTCTTTTTTTAGAGGATTATGTCAATTTGTTGAATAAAATAAAATGTTGTTCCAATATATGAATTATATATCTGTAAATAGTTATTTGTACCCTTACATGCTTGATCACACGCCACTATCTTTGGTGGGTGTTAATCTGTATTTGTTTAGAATAGTATAGAAAATGCCCGTCCAAACGCCCCTTATTTCTTTGTTGATACTGATTATGTCGACCACTTTTATGTATAGGTATATTTATGTTTGCCATGCGATAACTGGTGCTGGGGTGGTGTGTCAAGCACAAGAGCTCCATGGGTGCATTGTGTCATATCATAAAGAATGAGGGTGCCAAGTCACTTTTCAAGAGTGACGGTGCCAACATTGTACGTGCTATTGCTGGTATTGTTATGCTTTCGGGTTATGACAAGCTGCAGCTGATCATCCTTGGTAAGAAGTATGGATCGGGTGGTGCTTAAGGTATAAAATATAGTTGTTTAGTTTTCCTATCACAGTAAGAAGTGTTTGGTTCTATTCATTATAACTACATGTTAAGTAAAACGCTGCAATTTTGTGTGTAACGCATATTTATAGATTTTTTTTTTCAGGATTATATAGTTATAAAGATTCATAGGTGTTTTCTTTGTTGTTAATTTCAAGTTTTCAGCCTAAGAGTGAGGCCCGCGTTTAATACATACGGTTAATCTGGTCAGCACATGTATATTTACAGAAACCAAAATAATGTATCAGATATTATTAGTTCACTAACTAAGAGTGGGGCATGTGTTTAATGCATATAGCTGATCATTGTATACTGTGTTATTTTCATATCATATATTCTAATGCCTTGGTTTGTGGATGGATGCTACATTATAGCTTATGGACAAACAACAATATTACTACAATTTTGTTGTACTTAGGCTTTTCTTAAAGAAAACAATTTATACCCATTTACATATAAATGGGTTGGTTTGGGCAATGCTCATCTAATATTGGTCAAATGGGCTAAAAGCTAAATAAGATGTATACTTAATTTTAAAACCTTAAGAAATCAGTTTTATTATCTCGTACATTTGTAAGATACTCATAAATAAAATGAAATTCAAAGGTTTGTTTATACTTATATATTCATATGTCTTGTTAATATTTACCTATAATACTTATCATTGTTATTAATACTTCACATGTATGTATTCTTCGTTTGCAGGTTGTCGTATCGATGGATTGGAACACCATGCCTCAAGCACCAATTCAGGTAATATTTATAGTTTTCTTCTTTTTCACAATGATACATATTCAAGTATTAGTCTTTTTTAGTTCTCATTTGTAGTTTATGATCCGCAACTTATTTTTTATCCGCATATATTCGGGTGTTCTTATGAATATAATATATGAAATGAAAACCTGCTCATGAGAGTAATGGTTTCTTTTTGTTAAAAGGTGTTCATGTCTACAAGCCTACAATGTACGGTTGGATCAATAAGGTAAGTACTAAGTAATAATGGTTTAGAAGGTGTTCGAGGTTGGTTACACAAATGAGTAGTTCGTGTGTTTTGCTCTTTGCAAAATTTTCTCAATTAGTGTAAATAACACTTCCAAGTTTAAAACGTTTGTATGAGATCAAAATCCGAAACACCCCTAAGGTGTCTGAGATTGGTTACTCAAATGAATTTGAAATAGCTAGAACAATTGGTATATTGATCGGAAAATTTTGATTATTACACAAGCCTAAGGGATGTTATATTTTCAGAAAATTGACATCGAAATTCCAAAATTTTCTTCTCCGCTTTCACAGTTCAAACTGCAACTTTTGTAAATACTATAGGCGCTACACTGAGTATGTAAGCTTAAGGGATTATAAGAAAGGGGAAAATATAAATAAAGAAAGTAAAGTAAATTGAGACACGACTCACAACAAAATGTGTGTTGATTAATAGTTTTTTTAGTGCCAATTGCTAAACTGTGATCGGTCTAAACTTTGATCAACCTTAGCCCTCTTGACTTAGTTTAGTATCTCATTTTCGTATTCCATCCATTCTAAAAAATTCAATGATTCTTTTTATGTATGGGTCAAGGGTTACTTATTTAAATATTATGTATGCCTGAAATTGCATTGCTTCTTAAGTTTTGTAGCATGTAGAACTGAAATTGTAATGCATTTTTCAGGAAAATGTCAACTGAAGACAAAAGAAATCTTGGGATTACTCTCACTCGGTTATGTTCTGACGATCACTTAATATTGTAGCAAGACATAACCCAAGTTTTCATTCAATAGCATCAACCTTGGCATCGATGCTCAAGTCACAACATCATCTTTGTTTAGTATCAAATCAGACACATGTATATCGTCAAGTTTACGATCTCAAATATATGTGCCCCTTCATACAATCAAACTGTTAGCAAGTGTTTGATGTTACACAAAGTTGCCTTAAATAATTTGTGCAGAGTGAATCAGATCTATGGAAGTTAAAGTATTTTGTGAAAGATGTTCTACAAGGTCATATCAAGAATGATACGGCCATTGAAGTCAGAAACAAAGCTAATTGAGCCCCACCAAATTACCAAAAAAACCACCAAAACCAACACATTAAAAGAAAACAGATTAGGACTGCGAGGAAAATGAATGAGAAATGCTCTTTTTAGAAATCGCACATTCCGGCTAACATAACATACCCGCCAATTTTCTTTCAGGCCTTAGTTTGATTTGATTTAAGGGAAGACAAAAATATGGCTGGCTGACTCATTTGACGACTAAAATTAGTAATTTGTTCAGTTATCTTTAATATGGACAAAAGAGTTGGTAGCAATTAGAATATCATCTATAAAAAAATTTATAGATGGTAGGAATTAAAATTTTATTCTAATCGCTACCATCCATAAAAATTTATTGATTTGATTCTAATTAATTCTATAAAAGTTTCACATTATTCGCTCTACAAATATTTTATTCATTTCTTTTTGTTCGTTTTTCGCTCTATAAAAATCTTATGTTCTTCGTAGTTCATTAACCGTTACTTAATTTATTCTTGGATACTCACAAGGCGAGCCCGCCTATCGGTTAGGTGCCTTATAAGCTAAGATAATATCTGGTGGTAGTGTGGGTACTATTTGCACAATATTGCATATGATCATTAGCCCGTCTGACACTAAGTTGTCGTTTAAACTAAACCGACTACAGTCCCTATTCATGTTTGCTTTGGTATGACCTTTAATAAAAGTCAAGGCTACACGTTATCTAAGGTTGGGTTGTTTCTTTAGAGACCAACTATATGGCCAACTATATGTCGATAACTACCTGTTTTCTCTCATGGCCAACTATATGTCGTTGTATCGAGGGTCAAGACCAAGAAGGGTTTGAAGGTTTTATGTTGTAATAGAGATAGTAATTATACACATTTTACGGCCGTGTATAAAGAAGCTTTATATCGAATTTGAACTAAAACTATATACTTTGTAATTGCGGATACTTTATTAAGTTTTATTTCCTCTTATCAGATTACCATTCATGTATTTTTTGTTCATTATTCACTTTATTATAATTTAACATTGTTCGTACTTCATTAATCGTTACTTAAATTTTTCCAAGGATACTCAAAAAGCGCGCCCGCCCATCGGGCGGGCTTTGCAACTA